>CM047909.1:675645-690645 GCA_026229545.1 Pistacia atlantica | reverse complement strand
GCTCCATTAAGCCAACAGGTGTGCTTACCACTATTCTTATGTATTTTTGGTCTTTTGTTTATTAATCAATTTGAGGTTTTCTGAGTTATCTCTCACTATTGTTTCAATCTTTGTGATTGCACCTGTAACTGTGTAGATAACTGTTAAAATTGCTTCAACTGTCTGATCTGACCACTTCAGTAGATAACTGGTTATGCTTGATCAGGTTTTGTCATAATGGACAAAACTAATAGTAAAGGAGGTCTGTGTCAGAGTTTTCAACCAAGGAAATCTATATTATGATAAATAAACCAACAGGAGAGATTGGTGATATTATCCCTAAACAAAATTTTACGGTGGTTGTCTACAATTGCCTCGATGAGCTTTGCCCCTTGCACCACCTGGCTAGACATATATGCCCTATATGTTCTATGATTTCAGGCAGTTATCTCTAGGCAGAGATGGTGGCTTGGATTATTCTTAGCTGTTCTACATCTGTTTAATGAAAGTAGAATCATTACTTTGTTATTATATAATATTTCTTCTCTCTATCTATAATCTGTTTTCTTGCAGGCTGGATATTACTGTTCTGTTTGCGAGTGTGTAGTAAAGGATTCTGCCAACTACTTGGATCATATCAATGGAAAGAAACGTATGTAGTCATCTATACACTTGCTTTGTTCTATTAAACTATCCACAATCACTCATCTACTTGTTCGATTGGTTGTGTTCTCTAGATCAAAGAGCTTTGGGTATGTCAATGCGGGTTGAACGAGCATCTCTTGATCAGGTACACCTTTAGAAGTATTCTTTATTTTGAAATGATATGACGGTTATATAACCACTGAACATGTTTAATGGAGAAAACTAAGATGGCTATGAAAGCTTAAACAAACCAGAAAACAGGAAAAGCTATAAAACCGTAATTAATGATTTTTGTTTTGGGCACATGTGCCATGTGTGGATGTATGTTCTGGAAGAAAACTAATGTTTGTGAAATGTATAGAGTAAAAACATTCCCAATTCTTGGGAGTATCAAAAGTTGTGGGAAACCTTTCCTGGATGTGATTATTGTTTAGGCTTAGTACTTAGTTTTTCTGATATTCCATATTTGTGTGAAGGTACGGGAGCGTTTTGAAATCCTCAAGAAGCGGAAAGACCCTAGCAGCTTCACAGAGCAAGGTAAGGCATTGATGGAAATATCTAGAGTAAAAAAGAATAGGTAAAGATTTAATTGATTGTGGAAATTGACATCTTGCTGTTTTAATGCCTTAGATCTTGATGCCCGAATCAGCAAACAGCAGGAAGAAGAGGAGGAACGGAAGCGTCAACGCCGAGAAAGAAAGAAAGAGAAGAAGGTTAGTACCATAATATTGCTCATGACTGGTATTTATGAGGTTCTAAAATATTCAAACTAATTTAAGGTCATGAGCGGATATGTGATCTTTTTCTTCCCAATCTGCTGATTATTTTATTCAACAGTGGTTTGTGGTTCAGATTGGTTGCTATTTGCCTATCAAACAAATGGTTTCCTATACAAATCTTATTCAAGTTTAAAGTGCCAAGTATATTAGACTTCTTTAGATTTATCTTTGCTAGTATACAGACTTACTGTTGGTTCCCAATTGAAAAAACGTAGAGATTGAACACTAAGCAAGGACTATGGTTTCATTTATTTTTCATTTTAGTGGTAAAGTATGACTGATTGTTCTTCACTTTTTGAGTTCAGAAAGAGAAGGAAGTAGAAGAGGAAACTGAAATTGATCCTGACATTGCAGCTATGATGGGATTCGGCAGTTTTCATGGGTCGAAAAAGTGAGACAAATGCTTGAACTTTCCTTTGATATTATAGGAGTGAGTTTCATTCACCCATGTAATAGTCTTTTTAATGACTTACAATGGTGTAAAAGAATATAGCTCTCTGACCTTCTGCAAATTGTAACTTTTCATATCCGAAGAGTGTGTACTATTGTGGGTGCAGTTTAACATGATCCCAATTTTTAGTTGCCAAAACTGTATGATGTTGGATTTCTTTTTCAAACAATAGATGCTCAGATGCAGCCCTTATGCCCTTTGGACATCCTTAAATTCTATTGTAGCCCAGTGTTCTCATAAAATATAAAAACATCCCTCTGTAGTTATTAAAAGCACCCCTCCATGTACAGATTGAATAATATTATGAACTTTGACTCAAAAATTACATGAGCAGGAGGGTGAATGATGGAAAACAGATTGGTGTAACCAAGGGAAAAAGCATGACCAGAAACAAGCACCATTAATATGTTATATTGTTATACACAATATTTCCAGTATAAATATTTGGTGGTATTGAGCTTGATGATTGCTCAACCAGCATAGTCAGTTTACATACTAAGTTCTCAATCAACTTAGACCATACTATATACAATTAAGATATTGAAGGCAACTAAATTCATGCAGGTCAACCGAATTCCTGCATGCTTTTGGGTTAACTGGGTTGGTTTTTGGGGTAACTTGGTTTTCCATTTCTTGCGGTGGCAATAATGGCATTGAATTGATTTATTTTTAACAAATTAAATATTGGGGAATTATCTTATAATTAAATTAATGTTATCAGAAGTTGATTTTGTAAAAATTTTATGAGCGTGTAATGTAAAGTTATTATATGTTATAAGGGAGTTTTCTATTTTCTGTATTTATTCATATTACTAAATAAATTAGTTTAAAATTTTAACATATTATTCAGTTAAAAATATCTTCATTGAAATTACTCTTACAATATTTATTGTGTTATGATCAACTAGTTGAAGCGTGTTGCTTAAGAAAGTTGTTTTAACATCATGTTTGTTTGAATAATTGGAATAATTGGCTGAGATCTACTATAGTTGTACAGACATTATCTAGGTTGGAAATGATATACTGAATCTCCTAATCATATTAGTTAGAAATTACAGAATACACTAACGTAATTTGAAAATTATATAATATAAATAGTATCCTAAGACTTGATTAAAATAATAAATTAGAAAATATTTAATTTAATGTTCAATTACTAATTAACAATAACATGTAGACACTTGCAACAATTATAAAATCCTATGTAGCTTTCAAATAACAAGTGTTTTATGATTATATGGATGTATAAATTCAATTTAAATTAAAAAAGAAAAATTATACAATTAAGTTGTGAATACTGTATTACATAATAACGTTGGTAGTGTAATTGTAACCGTTTCGTTCCCTCCATTTTCTTCCTTGCAAAAGGATTGTAATCCTGCATTTAAAAACAACAATGAACAGATCTTCCATTGAAATCGAGCGCAAGATCCTGCGCCTTCTTCATGGTCACAAAACCCGAACCCAACTCACTCAAATCCACGCTCATTTTCTCCGCCACGGCCTTCACCATTCCAACCAAATCCTATCTCATTTCGTTTCCGTGTGTGGTACCCTCAACAAGATGAATTACGCAGTTTTAATCTTTAAACAAAGCCAAAATCCCAACATTATCCTCTTCAATTCCATGATCAAAGCCTATTCACGTAACGGGCCTTTTGAAGAGTCTCTGAACTTGTTTTCTGCGATGAAAAGTCGTGGCATTTGGCCTGATGAGTACACATTTTCGCCATTGCTTAAGGCGTGTGTAAGTGTTTCTGATGTTAGAGATGGCCAATGTGTTCATGGAGAGGTTATTAGAAGTGGGTTTGAGTGTTTTGGATCAGTGAGGATTGGGGTTGTTGAGTTGTATACAGAGTTTGATGAGATGGGGGATGCTATGAAGATGTTTGATGAAATGGGTCAAAGAGATGTGATCGTTTGGAATTTGATGATTCGCGGGTTTTGTAAAAGAGGAGATGTCGAGACGGGGTTGCATCTTTTCAGGGAAATGAGTGAGAGAAGTGTTGTTTCTTGGAATTCAATGATTTCTTACTTATCACAGAGTGGGATGGATAGTGAAGCTTTGAAATTATTTCATGAAATGCGCGATCAAGGATTTGAGTTAGATGAGGCAACTATTGTTAGTGTATTGCCTGTTTGTGCTCGTTTGGGAGCTGTTGATGTTGGGGAGTGGATTCATTCTTATGCTAAATCAAGTGGCCTTTATCAGAATATTGTTTCCGTTGAAAATGCGTTAGTTGATTTTTATTGTAAGTGTGGAATTTTGGAGACTGCTAGAAAGATTTTTAGTGAAATGCCTAAAAAAAATGTGATTTCTTGGAATGCCATGATTTCAGGCCTGGCTTTCAATGGAAGGGGTGAGCTCGGCGTTGAATTTTTTGAGCAGATGATGACGGAAGGTTTGACTCCTAATCCCACTACTTTTTTGGGTGTTCTAACGTGTTGTGCTCATGCTGGGATGGTGGAAAAAGGGTGGGAGTTGTTTGCTTCAATGACTGAAAGGCACCATGTAGAGCCAAATCTCGAGCATTATGGATGCATGGTTGATGTCCTTGGACGTAGTGGATGTGTTAGAGAAGCTTATGACCTGATTACAAGCATGAGTATTAGGCCAAATGCTACTTTATGGGGTGCCCTGCTAAGTGCTTGCCGAACTCATGGTGATGTAGAACTTGCAGAACATGCTGTTAAAGAGCTTATTAATCTTGAGCCATGGAATTCTGGTAATTATGTTTTATTATCGAATATTTATGCAGAAGAGGGGAAGTGGGATGGTGTTGAGAAGGTAAGAGTGTTGATGAGAGAAAAGAGTATCAAAAAATCACCAGGCGAGAGTGCTATCAGATAATTACACAATACTGGTTCAACTATAGTGTTCCCTCTATAATGAGATTTTCAATTTCCCTACTGGATGGAATGTATATCCTGTGGATCTTTCATTCATGAAGAATAGCGATGAGTTGCTGCGAAAGCCAAGCAAGCTCTCTTCTCTTGGTAATGTGTCTTCATTTCTGTCCTTCCGAATGATGATAATGTGGGAGATGTGAGGGTAAATGGAAATGAATTCGACAATGAGATGAGAGAACTTAAACAACTCAGTTTTCTATGGAACCACGGATCTTATTTTCCTAGTTTATTGCTAGTTTTATCTCTACCTGTATGTTCACTTGCAAGAATTTTTGTGGTATGGAGAGTTAAGAATCTCTGAATCTCAAATATTGTTACGGTAAACAAGAATGTATTTCCTCTAGCAATGAGGATACATATATAAAAGATATACTGAGGAGGCCTAAACGCTGAAGGATGCAGTAAACATGATTAGTGAAAGTATAGTGGGGAAAGCAAACATGTTTACAATTTATATTAGGAAGAATGTTCATCTTCGACAATAATTGAATGGTATTGCAAAGGCTTTGACTATAAAATTGCATATTACAAGTTTTACGTTTTTGGTTTACAAGTTTCAAGTTATGAGTTTACAAGTTTCACGTTGATGTATAGTTACAGTGACATATTGCGACAAAACGCTCTTGCAAATTATGACAAGTTGGCCTAAATGTAGAAAGGATGAAGAATTGAATTTGGATTTATTTTGATATAGACTTTCCTGAAATTTGAAGGATCTTGTGAAAGATATGTAATTTACTCATTAGTAAGATCCAGTGTAATGTCATGTCATAGTAAAGTTTCATCAAGAACTATATAAAATAAGCTACCTATGGAGCTATAACGAGTCGGGGCTGCCTGCAGAGACGGATGCACATGGTTGACGATAGTACTACTAATCTCTCAGAATGAATAATGGTATGGGTACGTGACAGAAGCACGAAATTGTTTCCAGGGGGTTAAATAGTAAAGTTTGTCAACTAGGTTATGAAAATAAATAAATAAACGTATAAGGGATGAAATTACATACTTGCACATAAATTTCAATACGGGTAATATAGCATAAACCTGAAGGTTTACGCTGATATAAAACCCCCTAAGGTATTAGGAATAACCCTACACCTCGTAACATTAGCAAAAGTTAACAAAGAAACCATAACATTTAGGTAACTATGTGTGCGTTTGGTTAAAGGATTATTGTATTACTGAAAATATTACATTAATAGAAATATAGATTACCTTGAATATTACTGGAAATGTTTAGGAAAATGTATTTGGTTGGTTGGAATAAATTGGTGGATATGTTATATTCATATTTTGGTTGGGAGGAATAAATCGGTAGGTATATCATGTAATTTACTAAATTGTCCTCCTTTTTAAATATCAATATGATATTATTTTTTGAATAACTTTTTTAACCCCCTACATTTCATATTTAGCTAAAACACCACGACAACAAAAAAAGTATAAAACTTAACAAAAACACCCCCCACTCACCCCAAGCCACTACCAGTGGCCTACCAGCAACGTCGGTGGCAGCGAAAGTGGAAATCTGGCCGTAAAACAACGGTTGTTTCGCAGCCAAATATCTAGCCTTTCACGGCCACATCTTTGGCTATGAAACAGCCATAGATCTGGCTGTGAAAGGTCAGATCTGGCTATTTCCGGCCGTGGATGTGCATGGCCAGCCAAATATGGCCAGTTGTGCGTCATTCCGTCGTTGTCGGCAGTGTTTCTCGATAGTTGGCGGTGGTGGTGTGGCCAGATCCAGCCACCACCCTTAGTTAGTGTTTTTAAATTTCAAGGGTATTTATGTCTTAAAAACTTTGTATATAAGGATAAAATAGTCAATTGGTATTTTTGTAAATTGTTTTTAAAACGAGAGCATTATTGTCCTAAAATTTTATTAATAAGGGGTATAATTATAACAAAAATAAGATTATTAAGTAATCTTACAATACCTAAGAAAATAGAGGTAATCAGATTATCTTTTATATTACCAACAATAACTATTGGTATTTGAAGATTATCGGAATCTTATATTACTTGACAACTAAACGTAGCAATCAAGTAATATTAGATAACATTATCTCAGTAATTATATATAACCTCTAACCAAACACACCTTAAGAGATTTAGGGTTAATCCTGATACTCCTTAGAGGGTTTAGACGGTTGGATACAATGTTATTGGAATATTATTCATAAGTTAAGGTATTTATAACTGCACCCTCTATGCCACCAAGTTGGCCTATAATTTAGGGGATTTAGGGGATCCATAAAATTATCAAAAAATTAACTTTTAAATTATGGTTACTCTACAATACTAAAAATGGGTAGTTAACTGTAGGAGTAACATAATACTTATTAAAAAGAAAAAAATACACCATATTCTTCCAAAAGCATGTATCATTATCTCACGAATCACTGTAAAGAGTTTGTTGAAACCCACGAAAAAGAATAATACTAGATGTATAAACTGATTAAATGAAACTGTTGTGTCTTAAAATGAATAGATGAATACACGTAAAAAAATCAACTCATTAAATGTTCAATAAATTAGATAAATGATGTGTCAATTAAAGAATAGTGTCACATCAGTTTGTATATTTAATATAAGATTATGGCTCGAAATGAAGAGATTAGAATTATCATACTTGTTTATATACTTTTTTTTTTTTTTTTATATGATTGAGGTTGTCCGGACTAGCTTACGTGCATCTCAACTAATCTTCCAAAGCTCTCAGATTGACAATCGAGTAAATTCTCTTAATAACTGTCTTTATTAACAACTCAAGTAGATTAAACTCGAGATTTTTTAAATAATACAAACATAAATGCCACCAAGTGGTGGCTGCTTTGTTTATATACTTGTTTATTACTATTCCAATTTATAATCATTCTTGTTTTTCATTAGATTGATCATGTCAAACCATAATTGATTGTGATTATGAATTGAAAATTTGACATACTTCTTATCTTGAAAGTTTCAGATATGGATTTTTAATATTTAATGGCGTGAGTTTCAGACGACCGTGGATTTAGGCATTTAGGTGGTTGTCTGGCATCTCTTGTAAGAAATCCTAATATATTAAAGAAATAGATAAAGAATTATTTGGTTAGGCATTTATCTGGGAGCGGCCTTTTCCCTTTTGTACTGCAGTTCTGTAAGGGGCTAAGAAGGTTTAATTAGAACTATGCAAATATAAAAAACATACAACAGAACAGACAAAACAAATTCAAGTAACTGTGCGACTCTAATAGACAAGATTGTTCAAATTTGATGGGATGAATAATAAAAAGTAGAGGTAATTACCATGATTTGATTTGATTCTACTTGACAAAAACCCAATTTAACAGATACAACAAGGTTGTCATTTTTGTTTCATGAAGAACTGATTTGAAATGTGTTTAAGATAGATAATTCTATTCTCTTCATTCCATATCCATTATCTTACACTATTTATTTTCTTTTAATAAAATCTCTGTTATTTCTGAAACTTTATGATGAGTTTTACCATTTTATCATGCCTGGGGTAATTAATGTCCTTAACCAAATAAAGATATATTTTGGCTGCAGAATATAATTTTATCGTAGAAGTGGGTTTCATGGCTTGTAACTGTGACGTTAGTGTGACATTCTAAGACAAAAATGTCTTATTCATTTATATTTTACTAGGCGTGGAAGTAAAGTTAGAAGTAAAAAAGCAAATAAAATAGACTCGATTCACCAGAAAAATACACTTCTCATAATATACCTTAAACACTTTCCCCCCGTATAACGGCGTAAATACAAGCAGTCAAGCATACAACAACAGATGCAAAATTCAAAATTTTTATTCATTAATTAACATATCATCCATCTCGTGGAAGCCCCGACTTGTTTTTATTCCAAAAGTTGTTTATCCTTTCAGGGATCTTAATGTTCTTCATCTTTTCTGCTAGCATTTCGTATGTTTCCTTATCGTTTAATGGGAGATGTTGATGGACTACCACAATGGACAGCAAAGCCCATAAAATAAGAATTATAAACTGAGTCAAACGCGAGACAAGATGAGAGACCAATAAAGTTGAAGCAATAGATCCCGAAATGAAAGCAATTATCCCAAAGAGTTGAGAGTATGTGGGGTGAGGAATAGTAAGTTTGGTGTAAGCTGTGAAAGAGAGATAGTAAATGAGTGTAGCAACTATAAAAAGAAAAGAGTACAAATTTGCAGGATGAATTTCCGATTGAGGAAGAGGATTCAAGTTTAAAAAAGCCAAAAGCACCGGAATGTACAGACTAAAGGCCTCATTGAATTGCGCCAAGGAAATGAAGTTTTGCTCCCTGCAAATGCAAAGTCATAGTTATATGAATTTAAAAATGAACATGAAAATAGTGAAAAAGAAAAGTGAAAAGAGAGAGACTGAAACCTTTGGATGGAAGCAGGATTTTGAGTTCCAACAGGAGGACGATGGAGGATTAGGTGAGAGTCTGGCATCTTCTCTCGTTCAGCCGATTCAAGTGACTGCATAAAGCAGTGAGTGCACGAGGTTTCGCAGTTACCGTTCTATTGCTTATGAATTTTGGACGAACAGCTGTCCCTATTTATAGAAGTAAGTGGCGGAATTATCCACCTATAACTATAAGTAGGGGTGGAAAAAAAAGACCGAAAATCGAACCGAACCGAAAACTGGATTGAAAACCGAATCGAAAATTCGGTTTTTCTAAAATCTGGTTCGGTTTTCGATTTAAAAAATTCGTAAACCGATTAATCGGTTCGGTTTTCGGTTTACACATATTTTTAAACCGGTTAACCGAAACCGAAATATAAAATCGGTCTCAAAAATAAATAATACATATTATTATAATTAAGCCCACCGCCACCTTCTCTTTCATCTATCTTTTCCATCATTTTCAATCTTCTCCTCACTTTTCTCTTTCATCTTTCTCCGTCACTTCTCTCTTTCAACTTCCTTTTTCATCATCATCTTCTCCTTTACTTTTCTCTTTCGTTTTCATCTTCTTCTTCTCCCTTTGTTCTTTTCACTTTTCACCTTTTTTTTTTTTCTTCTTCTCCATCTCTTCTCCTTCAGTTTTCTCAGTCTCAGTTCTTTTCACTTTTCACCTTTTTTTCGTCTTCTTCTCCATCTCTTCTCCTTCAGTTTTCTCAGTCTCATTCTCTCTTAGTCTCTGTCTCTCACTCTCACTCTCTGCCTCTCACTCTCTGTCAGACTCTCATTGTCTCTTCTTTTTTCAGATCTGCGTTCTCACGTCGTCGTCGCTCAGCTGCAATCGCCGTCGTCGTCTATTGCCGGTGGGTTTTCAGATCTGTGTTGTCACGTTTTCAGATCTGGGGTTTGACATTGAAGATTTTGGTTTTAATTCTTGTATATGTACTGATGGCTGTGTATTTGTTAGTTAGAACTTAGAATGAATGATTTAGAACTACAAGTTTTTTGTGTTACTTCATCAATCAATGAATAATGATTTTGGAGTTGAGAATCAATTGTTATTTGGTTAGAAATGACTCAGTTATTTGATTTTGGATCTTGTGTTTCAACGTCATTAAACCTGGAAAAAAAAAATAAAAAGGACCGAATTGGGCCAAAAAATGCAGCCCATAATGTGACCGAATTGGGCCGAAAAAGGCAGCCCATCATAAATTTTAATTAACCGGTTTAAAAACCGGTTAACCGATTAACCGAACCGTATTTATGGTTCGGTTTATAACCGGTTTATAACTGAAATTGGACCGGTTTCGGTTCAATTTATTTTTAAAACCGAAAACCGGTTCGGTTCAAACAACAGGTTAACCGGATTTTTCCACCCCTACCGAGAAGATTACATCCAATTTTTTTATTAATATTGATTACCTATCTGTTATACTTGTAAATTCATTGACTATTTTATCTATCTGTTATGCTTGTAAAATTGATTGACTAATTTATTAATATCAATAGTTGAATATATAAGAATGGCAAACAGGAGGAGGGAAGGGGGTCAGGGATCCTCCTTTTATTACACAAAGTTATAGTCCCTCAATGATGTCAAACCCTCATTTTTTTTTTAGTGGAAATACGATTGTCTAACATTTCTCCCGCCGTGTTTCCCTCTAGTGAATTCTTTATACTTTTGCCTCATCCACTTGGTCCACGTAAACATCAAATTACCCTGTGAAGGTGTTGTGATTCTAGAAAAACTGATGATGTAATACTTAAATACTATCTATGTTCAGTGACAGATCTAGGAATTTTACTATTCGGTCCACGTAAACATCAAATTACCTAATGAATGTATTGTGATTCTAGAAAAACTGATGATGTAATGCTTAAATCCTATCTACGTTCAGAGGAATTTCACTATATGGGGGTAAAATATAAACCAAAAAAAAAAAATATTAAAACCAATTATAATTACACTTTTGTTTTCATTACGATGAGCTTCAATAAAAAGTTATAAAATACAAATAAATATCTTCAAAAAACACAATTTTTGTAAAAATAAAACAATTTTTCTACAATTGTCCTCGACAAGTTTTCATATTTTGAAAACGTTAGATAATCATCTCATTATCGATTGTATCAAATATATCTTTTTCAATATAGGTGATCAAACAATCATTCATCTATTGATCTCTCATTCGATTGCATAACCGACTTTTCATAAGATTTATTGTAGAAAAAGCCATTTCAACAGTTGCAGTTGCAACTCGTAAAACCAATGCAACTTTCACAAGCTTATACACCAACATATGCAAAATGTCTTTTTTAAACCCAACTAAATTCTTAACCAAATCACCAATTCTTTGTAACTTAGCAAATTCATCACAAGAACGTATGTCAATAACATAAATCTCAGCCTGGTTCTCAAGTGCAAGAAAATCAAATAGATAAAACTGAGCAAACCCATTCTTCCTTCTCTTCTCTTTTTCCTTTAATTTCCGTTGCTCCTTCTTCCTTTCTTCTTTATGGGTTTTTTCTCTCTTCTTCTTCATTTTTTACGAACAGCCCAGTTTATATATAAAACTAGCTTCTTTGAATTATAAAACTGTCCCAAGATTCTCTTATTCTCACCATGACTTCGTCACATTAGCTTTCTGATATAAAAATGTCTAGATTTCCCCCCTCAGTTAAATGCAAACCCAACAACTCTTATTCTTTTCATTTTTACTCCTAATAAAACTTTTAAAAACTAACAGATCCCCTAACATGAAAATAAAAATCACAAAAAATATGAAATATATATATTAGGATTAAAAATAGGGTTTTACAAGAACAAAATCCAAACTTACCATGGGGGCTATTCGGTTCCGAAACATAATTTCATAAGTGTAAAATTTAAATAAATATAAAATCTAAATTTTTTTAAAGTTAACTCTAGTGATTAATTGGATCCACCACTGTTTATGTTAGTGTGATGTCAGCCGGAATATAATATTTATTTTATTTATAGTAAACTCTTCATACCTTTTGTTAGGGCCAAAAATCGTCCTTGGCCCAAATAGGGAAAAAGGACCAAGTCCAGTCCTACAGAGGCCCAAGCCATAGTTCTCGTCTAACATGAGGAACGAAACGGCCCAAACCGAGGCGGGCACAAGCCTCTCAAACTGGACCATGTCCTAGGCCCATGGACAAATCCAAAGCCCACAACCCCCTCAGGGATACTTTCCTATTCCCTGATCAATCTCCCATTCAAGGTCGCCTTCCTATTCCTGATCACTTTCCTACTCGGAGTTACTCCTAATTAGAATCACCTTCCTATACGGATACGGGTAAGACGGCTTACCACCAATCCTAATTCTTCTAGGGTTTGTATCAGAGTCGTACTAGGACTCCTACTTCTACCAAGATTGGGAGACTAGACGATCACTATATAAACAGAGGCCAGCCCTCTTAAAAGAGGCATCGACATTACACCCTCAGACCCGGAAACTCTTCACTCGAGAGTCTCATTGGGTCACCGTAGTCACAGTCTCCGACCAGACTTCTGGTGCAGGAGATCGCTAGTGGCCTTGACCTCACGGGATCAGACCCCCCTTCCGTTCAGGTAGATTTTTACGTCTACACCTTTGCATCATGATTTATATTTAAGTGTTAATAAATATGAATGTCTATTGATAGAATCTATTTCTGCAACTCTCTGTTGCTTAGAGCATGCTTGCTAACATTGAAAGAGGTCTTCTTACTGCAAAATTAAAGACATGCATGAAGAGATATATTACTTTTGATCAAAACTCTCTAATCCCATTCCAATATATGAGAATTGAGAAAGGCCCCTGTAGTATGTGCAGTTTCCAATATAATAATATGATAAGATCAAATTGCCAAGCATTTCGTATGTTTCCTTATTGTTTAAGGAGACGTTGATGCACTACAAAAAGGGTCAACAAAACTACAAAAGCCATAAAATAAGAATTATATACTGGACAAGACTAATGACCAATGAAATTGAAGAAAGACACGAAAGCAAAAATTTAAGGGGGTGTTTGTCTAAGCTTATAAGCTGGTCAAACTAGTTTATAAGCTCTAAAATTAGGCTGACCTGTTTGTTTATAACTTTTTTGAGTTTATAAGTTGAACTTATAAGCCAAAAAAAAAAAAAATAAGTTGGGGGGGAGGTACTTTTTTTTTTTTTTTTGCTTATAAACACTCTGCTTATAAGCTAGTTTGACCAAATATATTACCACATTATCCTTATTTAATTTTAAAATTCTATAGTATAGCCTTATTTAATGTAATACCGTTTTTAGTCATTTTATAATAAAATGTACTTATAAGCCACATTTTACCAAACACGTCAACTACTTATCAGTAACTTATAAGTACTTTAACCAAACATATAATTGCTTAAAATTTCAAATGCTTATAAGCTAATTTTAGCTTATAAGCACTTGATACTTATAAGCTAATTTTCATAAGCTCAGACAAACACCCCCTAAGTCACAATCTCAGTAGGTGTGAATAGGGGTGTAAACGAGCCGAGCCGAGTCGAGCTTTTGGCTTATCGAGCTCGGCTCATTTACAACAGTGTCGAGCTCGAGTTCGAGCTCGAGCCCTGACGAGCCTTAAAATTGAGACTCGAGCTCGAGCTCGGTCGAGCTCGAGTCGAGCTCGAGCCGGCTCGCGAGCCGGCTTGATAGCGAGCTCCCGAGCCTTATCGAGCTCGATAAGGCTCGATCAAACCACCATTTATCCGGGTTTGATCGAGCCAAGTTCCCATTTTTTACAGCAATTTACCTGCGTACAGCATTTCATATTTACATCCAATGTTGAATTAACCATGACAGTTTCGAACATTACAAAATGTCTATTACCTTACAAAATCAAAAAACAGTTCTGAATATATACAAATAACATTCTTAGGAGTACATATACAATCCACCAATCAAAATCACTATCCACCAGTAGTCTGCAGTAGGCCTATCTTCGATGAAAACCACAATTTCCCCCTGCCTCTAGAAAATGTTCAATTTAATAAGTATTTTTTAAGGTAACTATGACAAGAAAAAAATATGCATAATCATGAAACAAAAGCAAAAGAAATAAAAGTTTTACCTATGCATGCCTCCTACCACACACCAAACCATGTCTTGAATCCCGGGGAACTTATGGGATAGGAAGGTTGATCTCCAACGGTTGCTGCTCTTCCTGAAAATGACAAAGGAGGAGTAATTGAAATTTAGTTAGTATAAATATAAAGTAATAACTAAATTTAATAAAAAACAATATTCAATATAAGTATGTAACCTACTTTACATCCTTTCTTCACCCCATTCAATGTCTTGCTCCAATCACATCCACATAAGAGCATCTCCACCGTGTTGGGAGCCAACGACGATCGGTACGTGTCAATAACCCTACTGCCGGCGCTGAAAGTAGACTCAGAAGCAACCGTAGTAATAGGAATGGCTAATATGTCACGAGCCATGGTAGACAAGATAGGGAACTTTGTTGAATTAGCCTTCCACCAGGTCAAAGCATCAAATGTCGTAGCGTCCCCAACACATTTATGGCATCCCTCTCCCTGTAATAGTCCTAACTCCGATTTCGTTGGCTCAACCGTCTCAACCCCATCCAGATACTCACTAAAATCATCCCAATCATCCGCCATCTCTACCGCTCCCCGACCCCTCACTAACCTCCCCTGAATCGCACCCCTGTAGATGCGAAGCGGGCAGTGCCGATGCTTTACGGCATCAACATACTCCCTATATACCTCATACAAGGCATCTCGAACAACATCCATATTTGCCCGCGATTCAGGCTGAGGATACAT
>CM047909.1:660645-668145 GCA_026229545.1 Pistacia atlantica | reverse complement strand
TTGGATACTGTAGCTTTTACTGTTACTGAAAACTATAAGCTAATATCTTATTTCGAAACTGGGGCTAATACTAAAGGCTCTCTTAATATTCTGAAAACTCATATTAAGACAATCGCTCATAACTGATACTCAAAACTGAATGTGATTTTGAACATTCTAAAACTGATTATGATATTAATAACAAAAAACCCTCACCGCAACTAATACCCTGGGAGAAAAATCTCGATACTTGGTGGGCATCCCACACACAGGCAGAGCCGGGAAAAACATCTCAATACCCGGCAAGATCTATCATCGCGCAGGCCGAGCCTGAAGAAAACCATCTCAATACCTGGCGGACAAGCTCAACGCCCAGGCAGAGCACTAAATATCTCAATACGCATGCGCAGAGCCTGAAGACCAAATATCTCAATACCCAGCGGAATCCTACATTGCATGGGCAGAGCCTGAAACTGGGGGATGGGTACTTCGTAGGATGGTTTTAGCACCATAACAATCTCATGCATAATCTCAAGTAACATGTAAGTCAAGAGCATATTTCGTAAGTGCTTATAAATCATACATATATGACATAATATTCAAAATCACATATAGGGGGGAAACGACAATTTTCTAAACATGTTTCAGAATCTGATAGTTTAACCCAGATTGAAAATTATTTCAACATCACATGAGCTTAGCATATATCCGATACAAATCATAAGCAAAAAATCACTTTTAAAAGTCAAAACTCATATAACACATTATAATTATAATTAAACCCAAGAGCAATAATAATAATAATAATAATAATAATAATAATAATATAAGAATATTTTATATAAGGATAAATCATGTCAACGTATGAGATTTCATGGAAAATAGGGGGTAAAATGCAAGTTTTTAAAATACACTTTCAAAACTGACAAAAAGCACCCCATTTCCCCTTTTTACCTAGAAAATTATTACCAACCTCACAAATCTCAGTCCTTTCTTTAACGTTTTAACAGGCAAAATACCTTAACTCCCAGCATTTTAAAACAATATGGAAATCAATTTTCTCAAAGACAGTCCAACTGGAAGCATGCAAGCGTATTCAACCAACCAAAATTTAGTCCAAATACATAACTCAAGCACCTCTCAAAATGCAATCCAGCCGAGTGCATGCAACCAAAATACGCAGCCACCATCACAGTTTATTGAAACAACCAAATGCATGCAAGTTCAATTAGCAAGCAAGTTCATTTCATTTTAAAAACTCAAAACAACCACTCTAGAATCTATCCGAAAACATGCAAAGAAAAATAAACCAAGCAAGCTTCACATTTAGCTCAAACCTCATCAAAATACAAAAATGGCATACTAGAAATTAACATGCAAGCATAGATCTGAAATTTTAAGGAAAGTTTTCATTAAAACCACTCACCCTTCTAATCCTATAATTGACTGCCTATTACAGTGCTTGGATTTCGATCTCCACCGTTCAGAATGTAGAGTTTTGTTTCATGAACAACATATCCAAAAATCAGAACGATCGGACGGCAAACGAGTTCCAGATCACGATCTAATGATGCACTGTTCACAGACTCAAAAACTAATATATCCTCTCCCTTTCTCTTTGTTCTTCCTTTTTCTTCTCTTCCTCTCTCACTCTTAACTCTCGGCCGAACCCGCTCTTTCTTCTCTCCTTCTCTCCTTCTTTCTTTCTTTTTTTTTTTTTTTTTCTTTCCTCCTCTCTCCTCTCTTCTTTCTTTCTTCTGCTCTCGTTTTCTTCTTCTTCTTCCTTTGGGCGAACTGCCCAGTTTTCTTCTTCTTTTAAACAAAACATTTTTCTGAAATTATAATATGCCCCCCAAAATTTCTAAATTTCAATATAGCCCCGCCACCTAAGCTTTTCCTTACAAAAAAGTCCAAATTTTTCCCTGTACATGCAAACCCATCATGATTTATTTCTTCATTTTCACCCCTTAAAGCAACTTTAATAACTGACAAAAATACCCCTTTCTTACAATAATACCATAAAATCAAATAGAAAGGGAATTAAATAACAAATTAAAATTCATGCTATTACTAAATTAGAAATGGGGTTTTACAGGCTGGCTGTATAAAATTCCCTTCTGTAGTCATCTTCTGTGCTGTTGCAAGAACTTCAAAGACTGCTGCTTTGATTTGTCAGGCCCAGTGGGGGCTCTGATACCAAGATTGTTGGGAACTTTGATCTAAAATGAATCTAAGAACAAGAACACAACTAGCTGAATTGAATGACCCTGTTTTATTAATAATAACTTTGACTTAAATAGCCATTCAATACACAATCTTAACAGAAACGAGAAAGCAGCCCACTAAGCGAAAATAAAGCCAAGTGGTAACAGAAACTTGGAATATCCCTAAAGACTAGGACTTTCCCTGTAGACCATAACATTATTCTAACAAAAAATTGTAGTAAACTCCTTCAGGTAGAAGATATACCCAAAACTATATACTATTACACATTTAAAGACAGATATTGGCATTTGATGTGAGTCTCAGCAAAAACAAGGGGAAGGTTCTAACTATAGTGAATGTCACTTCAACTAGTTCACAAGTACTTAAAGTCACAAATAGGATTGCTGATTCGATCGAATTTCACTAAGTTTCTCGTCGATAGAAAAGGGGATGTTGTGAGCAGGTATGATCCCAACCGCATCACCTTTGATTATGGAGAACGATATAAAGAAGCTGTTGGGGTAAAAGATGTTGTCGCGTATTAACAAACGATATATATATGAGCCTGTGATGCACCGTCATTCGAAATCAAGATACTGGGGTTGGACTTGAGTTATCAAGATATCGGGATTGGACTTATCAATCAATTCATAACCTATGAGAAAAAAGTCACGAAGAGAATGGTCTATCTGTTTTATTTAATTATTTAGTAAGCCAGTGATATCTTATTGGATCAAATAGCAACAAACATTTCATCTAACATGCGTATTTTTTATTTTCTAATAGATTTAGATCTTTTGCTTCCATTAATGGAAATTTTTTGATGTAGTTAATAAGAGTGGTTCGTAAAGGAATTAAGTTATACTCTTTTATTTATTTATTTTTATATCTTATAGCGAATTCCTTTGATATAATTGGGGATCTTCCAATAGATTTTGATTCTATCTATCCTATAACCATATCAAGATAGCTAATACCAACTCAGTCCTTAGATTTATTTGTGACCCTTAGGAGCTGTATGAGGTGAAAATCTCATATACGATAGCCTCTGTTCGGCCGATCATTCTGCTGGCATCTTGCATTCACGCTTCCGTTTGACTGCTGCTCGAGGATGTAGTTGGAGATACATTAGTCTTAGTGGGTCGTTGGCTCCACCTGTTATCTCTTTCTACGACATCTTGTTGTCGTCGTCATAGTTCATATGTCACTTATTCATCTCAACCTTGCCCCTCTGAACGATCAGAATAAGGTAAAGCTTGAAGATAAGTTTTGTACTCTATTAATATCTCAGTCCCTTTAGTCGGGTGGGAATTCTTGTTTAAGCTGGTCATTCCATCCATAAATAATTTTTTATCTAAGATTTCTTAGCAATCCATATTGGTCAGTGTGACTAAAGAGTAATCATATAAGTAGATATCAGGATACAAGACATTTTCAGTAATAATTATAGACTGAATGCAATCCCAATTTTGATTCATCCAATAATGTATTTTGGGCAGCAAGAAGATCTAATGTTTGGTAATTAATTTTTTCATGCACTTTCAAGGCACTCATTTGAAGGGTCACAATTAATTAAACTTAATTCGAGGAATTAGTAATTCTGCCTCGTGGGCTTCTTCATAACACTACGACTTTAAATGAGATAGCTTTATCTATACCAACTTTTCAATTCTCAAGCAAGTTGTGAAGAAACGAAGGAGAAGAGATGGGAAAAAAGAGTTGTTGTGGAAGAAGCTATGTGCCCAAATTCTCTAGTGCTTCGACACCAAAGATGCTAATCGCTTCACCAACAAAGAAGCAAGCACCTATGTCAACAGCTTTAAAACCAAATAAGCAAACACCATTGACAACTATTTCAAAAGCTTGCAAACCAAAGAACCAATTCTCTATGTCAAACATTTCAAAGGTTGCAACTCCTAAGATGGGAAAATCACCAGCCAAAACGATTCATGTGCTGCTAGGCGTTGAGATTAAGCAATAAGGTTGTTAGTAAGAACATGTGTTAGAAATGGTGTTTGTTTTATGTTATGAAAAGGTCTTTTTAAGTTGATTATTTTTACCTTATAATTTGGTTTTTTTTGTTTAGGTCCCCTCAGCCTCAGTATCAGGTGAAGTTGATACTGCTATGTGTTAATAATAAATCTCTATTGATTTTATCTATTTCTCCAGTTCTCTCTTCCTTACAGCATGCTTGATAACATCGAAAGAGGTCCTCTTACTGCAAATTAAAGACCATGCATGACGAGTTATTAATTTTGATAAAAACTCTGTAATCCCAAACCAATAGATGAGAATTGAAAAAGGCTCCTGTGGTATGTGTAGTTTCCAATATACTAATATGTTATGATTTGAGCCTTATTACCAATCTATCTTTACCAGAACAAACAGATCAAGAACACACACAAGATAAAAAAGAGACACAAGATTTTACCGTGGTTCACCTATCCAAAATTGGATAGATTATATCCACGTTGAGGTCCAGAATAGTGGGGCTCACTGCTCTAATCAATCAAGAATTTATACAATTACAAGAATCTCAAATCACTCGATCTCACAGCCACTCACCACCTAAATATCACTCGGTAACTTCTACTCTAGAGAAACTCTCCCTGGCATCTCTAATCTTTGAGAGAACAACAACCCTCACAGAAATTACAATGATTTTAGACTGAAAATTGAAACCTTCGCAGAGCAACCTTTTCATGAAACAGAGCAGCCTTTTTCCTTTTTCCTTTTTCTTGCTTCTACCTGACGGAGAAAGTGTTTTTAGATAGTTGGCTTGGTAGATGAATGGAAACCGTTAGATTAAGCTAGGCAGCAAAGGTCATGATTGTTCACTTGAGAAGCCAAAAACGACAGTGCATTAATTAGCTTCTCACGACACCGTTTTTAGGCTTTGCTTCAACATAATATGATAAGAATGTTCAACTGTTTGTTTATAGGATGGTAGTGTGATTTAATTAAACACCAGGAAATTAAGTTGATGTTCCTAGTGAGTTGATCAATTAGGACCATTTTTTTAATATATAGTGATCCCTGTTACTGCAATCCAACCAAAAAAGACCCTTTTGTAAACATTTGCTCTGCTACTTAGAACCCCAGGAGTCAAGAGTTAGGGTCATCAAGAGTCCGTCTTAGAAGTGGGATCCAGAGAAGCCAAAAAATGTGTCAATTGTTCAAGAGCTGTGCCGATGTTTTCAGGAGCTGCAACAACAGTCGTGAAATCAAATGTGCCAACTTCTTCAAGTTCTGCTTTGACACCAACAAGCCATAAGAATATATATATATATATGAAGTGCAAGGTGTCATGAGGATTAGTTTGTGACCATATGAACTATTAGTTATGAATCTATGCTGGTTTCCACCATATAAGGTCAATATAAAGGAGAGCTAAATGACACAACAGTACTCTAAAAAAATGCTGCACTGGGAACATTGTTCATGACCTTCAGCAGTATTGGTTGGTTTAAAAGAAGAACTTCAATGTTGAATAATGGAAACGATTTATGTAGGCAGTTACGAGCTAGGTTCATGGCACTCACTAATTAATTTGGAGGCACACACACTTTGGGGAATAATTGGCTCATGGGGTTCATCAATCTTTCAATGAAGAAGAATACCACCAGCTTCATTGCCTCTCCTATAAATACTCAATATTCCCTTCTAAAATTTTCATCAATTCTCAAGAAAGTTGTCAACAAAAGCAGGAGAAGATGGAAAGAAGGAGCTGTTGTATTAGAAGTAGCTTATCAAGTTCTTACTCCACACCAAAGATGCAGAGAACACCTGTTCCAGAGAAAGAAGAAGATGTCAATTGTGAAGGAGGAGGTTATCACCAAGAACGAAGCTGCTCAGGCTGCTACGTACTTCTATACCTCCTCTGGTGGCAGCTCCGAAGGCTGAGGTGAAGCAAGAATCTTTAAGTACTGATAAGAAGGAAGAACCTGTAAAAGTGAAAGTGGGAAAATGAAAGATAGTGTTCTGAATCGGCAAAAATTAATGATATAGAATAAGATTGATAATAAAAATTATGTTTAAAGCCCCTTCAAGTGTGTGTTTTGATTAATATACAGAGTTTGTAATATATTATTGATAATCATCTTATGAAAGCTCAAGGAATTAAGGAAACAGTAGTTGGTACTTAAAAAGAAGCCTTATGCCATCATATACTTGAGAAATTGGGGAAGAAAACTAATGTTTGTGAAACGTATAGAGTAAAAATATTCCCAATTCTTTGGAGTATCAAAAGTGAGAAACCTTTTCTAGAAGGGATTATTGTTTAGGCTTGGTACTTAGTTTTTCTGATGGAACATATCTGTGAAGGTCCGGGAGCGGTTTGAAATTCTCAAGAAGTGGAAAGACCCTAGTAGCTTCACAGAGCAAGGTAGTACATTGATGGAAATATATATCAAGAGTAAAAAAAACAGAGGTAAAGATTTAATTGATTGTGGACATTGACGTCTTGCTGTTTTAATGCCCGAATCAGCAAACAGCAGAAAGACGAGGAGGAATGGAAGCATCAACGCCGAGAAAGAAAGAAAGAGAAGAAGGTTGGTACCATAATACTGCTCATGACTAGTATTTATGAGGTTGTAAAATATTCAAACTAATTTAAGGTCATGAGCAGAAATGCGATCTTTTTCTTCCCAATCTGCTGATTGTTTTATTCAACAGTGGTTTCTGGTTCAGATTGGTTGCTAGTTGCCCATCAAACAAATGGTTTCCTATACAAATCTTATTCAAGTTTAAAGTGCCAACTATATTAGACTTCTGTCTACAGTAGATTTATCTTTGCTAGTATACATAGACTTACTGTTGGTTCCCAATTTAAAAAACGTAGAGATTGAACACTAAGCAAGGACTATGGTTTCATTTATTTTTCATTTTACTGGTAAAGTATGACTGATTGTTCTTCACTTTTTGGGTTCAGAAAGAGAAGGAAGTAGAAGAGGAAACTGAAATTGATCCTGACATTGCAGCTATGATGGGATTCGGCAGTTTTCATGCGTCGAAAAAGTGAGATGATGCTTGAACTTTCCTTTGATATTATAGGAGTGAGAAGCATGACCAGAAACAAACACCATTAATACGTTATATTTTTATACACAATATTTCCAGTATAAATATTTGGTTGCATTGAGCTTGATGATTGCTCAACCAGCATAGTCAGTGTACATACTGAAGTTCTCAATCAACTTAGACCATACCATGTACAATTAAGATATTGAAGGCAACTAAATTGGTGCAGGTCAACTGAATTCCTGCATGCTTTTCGGTTAACTGGGTTGGTTTTTGGGTTAACTTGGTTTTGGTTTT
>CM047909.1:623091-660545 GCA_026229545.1 Pistacia atlantica | reverse complement strand
AAAACCAAAACCAAGTTAACCCAAAAACCAACCCAGTCAACCGAAAAGCATGCAGGAATTTAGTTGCGTTCAATATCTTAATTGTATATAGTATGGCCTAAGTTGATTGAGAACTTAGTATGCACTACTATGCTGGTTGAACAATCATCAAGCTCAATACAACTAATATTGATAGTGAAGTGATTTATAAGTCAAACACGTTTTTATTATTAGGAAGAATGTTCCCCAAATTAAACATTGATTTATTTAATTTTCCAATGAACTGATACATTTTTTTTTTAATTTTTTTTAATGGATAGTCATTTTCTATAAATCAAAGTCATTCGTACAACAATAAATTAAAATTAGCTCACAACCTAATCTTAGAAACTTTATTTTATAACTCTACCATGATAATTCACAATTAGACAGATATGATTCATTGCAAACTGACCAATTACAAACTGTCATATCGGTGTTGTGAGAGAAAGTTTATGAGATTGAGTTATAAATGTAGTATTGCCCTCTTCATGTAAACTATTTCTACATGAATAACGACAACAACTATTAAATCAAGTATCATTTTTCAAGGATCGTATCAACTCTTAAAATAGAGTTCTGTTTATTAGATTTTCGGTCTCTACCTAAAAGCACTTTTTTTTGTTTGTCTCCACTTAATTTAAAGACATTAAAATGATAATTACAGATAAAGATTTGGTCACTTGGTTTTGGTTTTCTTGTACAAGTTTCTCAAACACATTAAACTGAAAGTTTCAATGTGAAAGGAAGATTTGGTTAGTTTTAATCAATTTTAAAATACATCTTTGCAGGAGTTAATCATAAACTTGTATTAATTGTATTATAGATTTGGGGCCTTAATTCATAAATGGATACTAGAGAAGATAGAAATATGTTCGTAAAAAGAAGAAATCGCATTAATATGTGTAATACCTAATCATCAGTTTTTCTATAATCAAATGTGTAATTTGGCGTTTACGTGGAGATGGAGATGTGTAATTTGGCGTTTAATGTGTCATCAAACATTACTTAATATGTCAGTAAATGGAAAACATAATACAAGTCAATGAATGGAGGATTTAATTCCATGACTTAGTTCTATAAGTATGCACCCTCTTGTTTATGCAGTCAGTCACTTGAATCGGCTGGAACGAGAGAAGATGCCAAACTCCCACCTAATCCTCCATCGTCCTCCTGTTGAAACTCAAAATCCTGCCTCCATCCAAAGGTTTCACTTTTCTTTTTCATTAGATTCATATTCATTTTTAAATTCATACCCAGTTCCTACCCACTTCACGAGTAGCAGACGACCTTCCATCAGAGTCAGAGATAGTTTTCTTTGAAGTTTCTGGTGTGTTTGGAATTCCCAGTTCTTTCTTACCTCTTCTTCTCTTATCGCTTCTTCTGGATACATCAAAGTATCATTTTTTATTGCTTCAACACCAAACCAGCTGACTCCTCATGGGACAAATAATATGTCGAGCTTCAGCACGCAAAGAAATGTTGTATATCATTTTTGGGCTTCCATGTAACTTGCCATGAAACTTGTATATCTAGGAAAATGTTGGGTTGGTTGAGCTTTTTGGGCTTTTTTGGACAATCGGGCCTTTGCCCTTCAATAAACCTAAGTAATTAATATAGAAGTTGGCATGACGCTTTCATGCAACTTGAAAATCTAGAAGAAATGTTGGACTTGTTGGGCGTTTTGGGATCAGGCCTTGCCTTTCAAGCGGCCCGTGATAATAGGCAACGCAACTGCTAACAAATAACTAACATTTTTTGCTTCTTGTCTGAATATTATTATTTAATAAGTAATACCAAATATTATTGCTGAGGATATACAAATTTATTGAATTATAACGGGAATCCAAGTTTATTTAATATTAATAAAAAATACATGTGTTATACCTAAAAGGTCAGGGTTAATGCGGACTCTCGTCAACAAGAGTCAATTAGAATTTAGGGAGGTTTTGTACCGTCTAGACGTTGTCACATTGCGTAATGACAGAAGAGGTATGGTTCTCGTCAATGCAGTAAGTGACTAGCAGGCTTGCGAGTGACTAGGAATCATCCATCAGCCCAAGTCCTATGCAATTTAAGGATATCTCTCGTGCAGACAACCAATGGGAAGCGGGTTAGGAATTGTATCACACCTGTTGGACCGCTGATTCATGATTATTACCTTGAATCATCTCACTATAAATAGAGGGCTCATCTCTCATTTACGGGATTGACTTATCTTTAGTCTTAAATAACATACATTCTCTCTTTCTCTTTCTACATTCTCTCTAGATTGTAATTCAGCTTGCATAACCATCCATTAATACGACTACAATGGATGTAGGATTCGCTTTTGAGTATCCAAACCACTTTAAAAACTGTCTTTTATTTTTTCTCTTTCTACATATTTTCATACCATGTGTAATTTTTAAAACTCTCTTAACACTTTGCACGTGTGAATTCTTAGTGTTAAAATCAAACATCAACAACATATTTGTAATATAGTTTAAAATTTGGTTTTAATAGTTTGGCAAATTTATGGAATGACGGTCATCATTAGACGTGGTCAAATATACGATCACTCTAACTCCTTGCGATGGATTAAAATTGCCAGTGATACCTGGATGAATAACTTTTCTTCTACGTAACAAAAATATTCTGTCTTTGTATCAAGAATTTTATCAGTAAAAAGAAAAAAGCCAGCGCGTATTTAATCGTAGGTCCCCATCGCCCATCGGTGCCCCACTTAGTGCCCTCAACAGGAGATTCATTCAACACATTAATGGTGACAGTTGCAGGACAGGTCTCTTTCGTCTTCGTCATTGTCATTGCCCAACCTCCTCGCGGACCTCGCTTATAACCTCACACTATAAATCCAGCATGTCAGAAAGGACAGTAAATAATAACCTTAATTTCAACACGCGTCCATGAACTGTCGTGAGACCACATGAAATAATAATAATGTTATTTACAAATTTTTACACTTGGTGGGTTCTAAACTTCTGATGTTGCGGTGAAGAAACTCAACTTAAACAGAAGCCTAAAAACGTAAATTAGTTCTTACAGAAAATTAAATCCACAACTTAAATTCGATTTAATAATGTTAAATTAAGATATTTCAATTTTTATGATGACAACATATATATATATGGAGAGAGAGACAGAGAGAGAAGTGTTTTCCACTTGTGAATCAGAATATTTTCCGTATCTATTAAATGTTTCCAACTTCTGTTATTAGCCACCTAAGTTTGATCAATGCCAGTAGTCATGATTCATAGGATAACTTGAACTTGGTGATTAAGTATGAAACGTTGAATAATTAGAAGATGATGAACATGTGTCCCAACAAATATCTCTTCCGAACACGTGTTAATAATTAGAGGACGCATGAGCTGTTTTATCTCAACAGCAAATAATGGATTAAATGAAAAGCCGTTGATTAGTTAAATAATTGTTTATTTAAGTATCTAATTCTCTCATTTTTCTCCATGGAAAATCCATCTTTTTAGATTTGGGGCCTTGATTCTATGTCACTCTAAACTTGTATAAACAAATAATTTATATTTTATAATACCATTAATACATCTAATCATCATCTTTTCTTAGTTAAATCACATTTATTTAATATTACAGCAATGCTACAGACACCGGTGTTTTTACACCGAAATTTTGTACCGGCCGACGTGTGTGCTGACTCAACCATCCAAATCATCTCACGTGTTTTGACGTTATTGAATTTGATCTAATGAACGGCCGTCCATAACATATGGACGGCCGTTCACTCATATGGACGGGCGTCCTTATTTAGAGGACGCCCGTCTATTGCTAAATAAAAATTAAAAATATTAAAAAAATTAGGGACGGCGTTACAGGTCATGAACGCGTCCATAAACATTGACGGGCGTTCATATGTTAATGGGACGTTTCCCTTCCTTTAATTTTGGACGGTTTTTAAAATATAAAAAATTAAAAAAATGGGGCAGGGCTCGTCCACAAATTGTGGACGAGGCGTCCCTAATGTGTGGACATCCGTATAGAATGGGACCGCCCGTCCATAATTTTATTTAAAAATTTATAAAAAAATATTTGGGACGGTCGTCCCATTCCTTAGGGGACGCCCGTCCCACTCCTTACGACGGAGTCCCTTAAGTATGGACGAGTCCCATACTTAAGGGACGCCAGTCCCTAAGGAATAGGACGACCATCCCACCTTTAATTAAAATAAAAAAAAGAAATTAAAAAGTTTTAGGTTTATTTAAAACTTTTAAAATAAAAAAATTAGAATTAAAAACGTTTTAGGTTTATTTTGCACTTTTTGGGAAATCGTTTGAAAAAAAAGCAGGCGGTCTTCTTCTTCTTTCTTCCATCGAGCTCTGGTTATGCGGTTCTTCACCCCATCTCGCTCTGGTTCATGGTCTTCTTCATCTCAAAAAAACAAATTAGCTGCGGTAATAAGATACTTCTGTTTCTCAATTTTTTATTATTATTTTTTTTTTTGTTGGATGAATGTGTTGGATTTACGAGTTGATTTGATAAAGAGAAATCCAGTCCGTTTGGTGGGCTTGGTTTGTGTGATTGACAAATAGAAGTGTTCTGTTTGGAGTGTTTTTGGCTTGGAAAATGCTTACATTTTTCTTGGTTGTGTGATCTGCTCTCTGTGAAGGCCGTTTGTTGGTTGTGTGGCTTACACTTTCGTTTTTCAATTTTTTTTTCAATATTATGCATGATACAATTAAATTAAGCCTACAAAATCATCAAGTGTTATAAACAATCGAGTTGGGAGCTTGAACTACCAATGCAGGCTTAAACATATGTTTTTGTCAGTAGACACTGTAATGCAAAACATCGGTTTATTTTATTATTATTATTTTTTTTTTGGTTGCTGTTGTTCCTAACTGATTGAGTAAGTTGGAAATAAGGATTATAAAGTATTTTTGCTGAAAGTTTAATGTTCAAATTTGAAGTGGATTGAGTTGAGCTGCAGGTTTAATAAGTTGAGTTGGAGTTGATTTGAATTGATTTGAATTGAAGTGGTGTTTTTGTTTACTGTTTCATTTCAGCAAGCATTGTTTCCTTAACTCTTTACCATTATCAATATAGCATTTTCCATTATTCTGAGTTGTCGTTGGATTTGGTGTTGGAATCTTGCTGAATGTGTGCTTGGTTATATTGTATTGTCGCATTTGAGTTGTGTGTGTGTTTGTTGAGTAGAGATCGTGAAGGTGCCGAGTTCCATCAGTTTATGACTTTTATGTCGACCGAAATTTACATGTCTTGGTGGCTGGTTTTATATGCATTTATGGGTTGCATTTTTGTTGAATAAAAGCATGAATTGGAGGTTGGAATTACATGCTTGACGCATAATTTGGGCAAAAATGCGTCGAACCATGTAATTCCACCTCCTCCAATTCATGGTGTTGACGCATGTTTGCCCAAATTATACAGGTAAAGGTGGCTAAAATCCCACCACCTTTACCTGCATCAATTGGACAAAAATGCGTCAGAACCATGAATTGGAGGTGGAATTATATGGTTGTATCGATAATTTAGGGCAAAAATGCACTGAACCATGTAATTCCAGCCTCCAATTCATGGTTCTGACCGCATTTTTGCCCAAATTATGCGAGGTAAAGGTGGCTAAAATCCCAGCCTATCCTTTACCTCGCATAATGGGTCAAAAATAGCGTAACCATGAATTGGAGGCTGGAATTACATGGTTCTCGATCGTATTTTTGCCCAATTTATGCAGGTCAAGGTGGCTGGGATTTTAAATTTAAAATCCCGACCACCTTTACTTGCATAAATTGGGCAAAAATGCAGTCCAGAACCATGTAATTCCAGCCTCCAATTCATTGTTCTGGACTGCATTTTTGCCCACATTATGCAGGTAAAGGTGGCTGGGATTTTAAATTTAATATGCATCATATAACACATAACCAAAGAAATCCCATTCAAACACATACAGAAATCAAACAGCTCTTAATATGACTCATCCCAAGAATGTGGATTCATTTTGATAGTATACTGTTAAAAGTGGGATAGATGGTTATGGTGTATGTGTTTGTGATAGTACTTATGGATATGTTTTTTGCAGGGTTTTAGAAGGAAGCAAAAAATGGTAAGAGCAAAAAACACAAGCACTCCGGATGCAGGCTCTTCGTCATCTGGAGTCCAATTTCGAGACAGGTAACATAAAAACCAATACAAAGAGATGGCGAAAAGAGATATTTGTCTTGGAAGAAGTTTGGATATAGAATTTATAAGTAGTTTGTGTTTAGGTGATGAGATTAATGGTTGGATCCATAATTTGAAATGGGAGCAGTTGGCGAGTATTACATATGACAGATATAAGCATTTGATTTACGAGTTTTTTAGTAGTTTGGAAGTTGTGGAGACAAGTATTGATGATTTACTGCCGTATACAATGTTTTTTAGATTAAAGAATCAGAATTGTGTAGTAAGGCCACAGGACTTAGCAAACTGGATAGGGATTGATTTTGAAGGTTTGGATAGCGTACCCAAAACGTGGGATTCTAGACAAGCTTGGACGGATGTTTCTGGAATAGGGGTTTATCATCCACGGTGTAAATCTACGAAGTTAAGAAATCCTGCCATGAGAGTTTTTCACAGATTTCTGACATTCACATTTAATGGCAGGAAAGAGACAAATGGGAATGTGACAGTGAAGGATTTATTGTTGATGGAAGCAGCAGTAACAGGGAAGCAAGTAAATTCAGCTCAGTTATTGATTAAAAATTTGGGAGAGATTAAAGCAGAAAAGGGTGACATTTATTGGGGGATGATTGTTACGCTAATATGTCAGAAGTTGGGTTTTCAGACCACCCCTTTAGATGAAGCCAATAAGATAACGTTTTCTGCAAATAATTTGTTGGGGGATGTCACATTGTCTAAAATGGGTTTGATTAAAAAGAATGTGACAGGAGAATGGTTGTTGATTAGGGATGAAATTGAGGGAGAGGCAACGGTGCAGGGAGGTGTCCCTATTCCAGAAGGGGAAAATGAAGGACAAGTCTATGTGCGGAAAAGAAGAAGAACGAGTATGGAACCTGGATCTTCTCAGAATGTAGAACAAATGTCTTCTCAAACCTTAGATGAAATAGTAAGCAGAATTGATCGGATTGAAAGGTTTCAAGAAGAGAGTTTTTCACGTATTGAGAGGAAAATGCAAGAACAACAGGATCAGTTGCAAAGTGATTTCAACTCGTTCGCATCAAGAATAGAAGAAACGGTTGACATCCTTGGGGAATGCATGACAGAAATATCCAACATGATGAAGAAATTCTCACCAGCCTCGGCCTCCTCCAGTCAGCCTCCACCCCCTACACTAGGATGAAGAACTACTGAACAATCTCTGTCTTCTCAACATTTGTATAGTTAATTGGGGCACCGACTATGAATGTTAATTGTAACTATGAGTAGTTCAAATACTGAACTGTATGTACAGAAATATGTTAATTAATAAAGTTTGATTTCACAATATATTCTCAATTAGCTGAACTTCTCCAATTTCATATGACTGTTAATTTTTAGTATAAATGTTATGTATGAAGATTATATGTGGCACAATATAATCTGAAATGAAATGTAGAATAATCTAAAATAAAATGTGACGATAATATATACTGAAAACATCCAGAATAAGGATAATATATACATTTACGTTATTATTATGAATTCAACACCCTACAATCAACAGTGTACTCTTACCCAACTAGCAACAGAAATAATCAAAATAAAACAACTGATGCCAAAAGAAATATCAATACCCTAAATCTGAAATGAAATATAACGATAATATATACTGAAAACATTCCGAATAAGGATAATATATACATTTCTATTATTATTATGAATTCAACACCCTACAACCAACAGTCTACTCTTACCCAATCAACAACAAAAAGAATAAAAACAATACAACTGATTCGGCATATAGCTCAACTGCATTCATCAGAAATTAACCACAACGCAAGTAATTTCTACCGAATACAAATGCAACAATGCTCAAACCAGAGGACGATATCAAATCTCTCCCAACGAAACATGTTCATCATTTACATCTTCCTATCCAGGACATAAATTACTATTTGCTTCGAGATTCTGAACCGGACCAGTGGACAACTGTCAATGTTTAATAACCACAATTTAGCACATGTTATAGAAAACTCAAGGTTTTTACAATTATCCAACATACATAACACATACCTGAGTAGCAGCAATATCATTTGATAACACTTGAGTTCCCAATACGGCAAAGCAATGTTGGCTCTCTGTGATGATTCTTTCCTATAAAGTAGCATAACACATTAATAATCAAGTAAATATTATAATAAACTTCAAATACGTAAATAATCTTTAAAAAACAAATATCATGTCAGAATGGGTGTATAACTCATACCAAGTCTTTGTTTTCGGAGTTTTTGATTTTTTAGCTCTATGAACAATTTCTCAACCTTCGATTGTTTTCTTTTGCATGGAGGGACGACCTTTCTTTGCGAGCTACCCGTGGACTATTTATTAGACTATTCCTCTCTTTCTGAGGATTGTCCCCCTCTTTACTAACAAACCCCCTCATCTTCCTTTCGCTCCAACTGATTTTTCACTCCATAATCAATTCCATCAACATGTTACAGTCTTCCTCATTGTTTGATGCCATATCAGCTACTGTCAACATTAGATTAGACAACTTCTCAAAACGCTGTCCTTCAACATTTGTGCTCCACCTATTATAACTTACCTTGATTTTCGTATGACATCTTTTTATGTTTTTCCTCCAACGCCGTAGAATGTACTTATCTGGAATGTGTGAAACCCTTTTATAAATCAACACAATAAGGGCATGTCTGCATAAAATACCTTTGAACTCAAACAAATGACAATTGCAGAGAATATCACATGAAATCTCTTCAAAGTAAACCAGAAAGGGAACACGCCGATTACTATCTCCAAACCAAATATCTTCTAAAACCTCGATACTCATACGAATCGGACTTTTTCGAAAAGATAATTCACAATAAATCTTCCCCGCAATCTCTTTTTGAAACTCTTTAAATTTTGCGGTTGTGTATGCATTTTGAAATTGTTTCTCAATGGGGTAATTCATTATGCATGGTATCCAAGACTTGAAAGATCTAAAATCAGCCTCCCTCTCCTTTTCCACTTTATCTCGCAATGCATTATCATATTGTTCCACAAATTGTTTCAATGTTGTTTTGGAATTTACATATCCATCGAAAAATGCATGCATACTTTCACTACGTTGGGTAGTAGACATACCTACCCAGAATGTATCTTTAAGAAATGCAGGCACCCAACATACTTTTTCTTTATACAATCCAGATAACCATTCATTCTCATGAAGGTTATACACATCAATGAATTTGTTCCACCGTTCTTCGAACTCTTCACGTGCCAACAAATCATACACAATATTTTGTAACGTAAACTTTATAGTTTCATATTCGTTATACCCTCTTAACTTCTCAGGCAGTTTCTTCATTATATGCCACAAACACCACCTATGTCTTGTACTAGGGAAAACAATCTCAATCGCATTTTGCATGGCCTTATCTTGATCAGTGATAATTCCATTAGGAGCAACATCCATGCATTCAAGCCAAGAACGAAAAAGCCATACAAATGTCTTTGTGTCCTCATGTGAAATTAACCCACAACCTAACAATGTCGAATGTCCATGATGATCAACCCCCACAAAAGCCGCAAATGGCATATCATACTTGTTCGTCAGATACGTTGTGTCGAAAGTCACAACATCACCAAAATCTTTATATGCGGCCCTACATCTAGTATCAACCCATAGCACATTCTTCAATCGACTCTCTTCATCTACATCAATCATGTACCAGAAATTAGAATTCTCCTTTTGCATTTTCATAAAATACTCTGCACATGAAGCATCTCCAACTTCAAGTCGTAGCCTTCTAACTTTTTCAATGTAATTCCTACAATCTTTTTGTAGAAATGACAAATTCTCTACACCTCCTGCCTCAACTGAACATGACTGAAAATTTTTACACGGTCTAATCCCAGCCTGATCATTAACTTCAAGCCTCCTTTTCACAAAAGGCTATATCGTTCGGTTTACTTTGAAATATCTTCTTTTCGTCGGACTTGTAAGATCATGGTTATGTTCAAGCACAACTGACTTAATTTCCCATTTGTATTCACCATTCAAAGTTACACTAATCCGACTCTTACAACTGCTTTTTGCAACAAAGTTGTTTTTTTCAAGGTATTTCTGCATTTACTTCTCTCCTTCCCAGAACAAGAACACGCCACTGTCACGTATCTCATAATTCCATCATCTCCTTTCTTTGACGTACGTATCATTGCTTCAAAACCCATTTTATTCCCATACCTTCTGTAATACTTCACCAAACTATCAACTGAATCAAACACCATTCCAATATGAGGCTCCACTTCTTCCTCGCACATCCCGTATCTTCTAATTCATCACATTCATTTTCCTGATTCAATGGTTTTATAATAAATAAAATTAGAATGTAAACGCATCATAATAAACAATACAATACACCATATTTAAAAAAGTTTCTAAAACAATTTACCTCAACATCATTGAAACGAGGCACACTGGACTCTTCCATATTCAGTTATTTCATGCACAACTAATACCAGTTTTTACGTTCACGAATCTAGTTCACAACTGTCACCAACAAATATTATCTATCAAACATGTATTCAATCCATTCAAACATATATTCAATCTAAAATAGAATATAAAATAAGTCAAAAATTCTTTACCTTCACAAACAAATCCTAGCTTTAACAGTTTTGATATTTACTTTCGTTTCAAGGTTATCTCTGTAGGACGAGATATTGCTGCTGGTGCTTGGACGAGATATTGTTGCTGTTGCTTGGCTGTTGAGGAAGTAACCGGTGTCAAGGAATCACAACACGCAAGAAGAAGAAGCTAAGAAAACCAAATGGCGCAGACGAAGAACAGAAGATAAACAAATGACGGAGACGAAGGAAAAGAGAAGAAAAAAATTTGGCGCTTAAATGAAGCGTATTAGGCAAGCCATTCGTTATTATTAATTAAAAAAAAAAATTTAACAAATATGGACGCCAGTCCATGTATTTTGGACGGCCGTCCTAGTAGATGGACTGGCGTCCATGTAGTTTGGACGGTCGTCCATATTTACATTATATTAAAAAAAAAATTAATAATAAAAAAATTTTACAAACTGGGGGACGGATGTCCAAATTATCAGGACGGCCGTCCTCATAGAGATGGACGGCCGTCCTTCTAAGGGGGACGGCCGTGCCGGTCCATATATGGGGACGGTCGTCCAAATTAGCAGGACGACCGTTCATCATTTAGGGACGGCCAACCCATATAGGGGGACGGCCGTCCAAATTAGAAGGACAGGCGTCCATCTCTATGGACGCCCGTCCAACATATTATATGGAATGGACACCCGTCCTGATAATTTGGACGGCCGTCCCCCTATTGTCTGTTTTCAATTAGTCCAACGTGGCGGCTTCCACGTGTTTTGGTGCAATATTTCGGTGCAACTTTTCGGTGGGTATAGCATTTTTGTTAATATTATTTTTTAAATCAACAAGTCCATAGTGAACACTTAAAATATATATATTTATACAGCAAAACCTCTTTATAGTGATATTCTATATAGGAATAAACTCTATATAGTTATAAAAAATTATATTCCCAATTTGAGATAGTTATAAATAAGAATAAACTCCACATTGTAATAAGTTATAATTTTTTTAATTCACGTCTTAAAGAAAGTTGCCTCCACATAGTAATAATTATTTGTATATTGCAAAAAAAAAATATATGCTATGTTACATTAAAGGTTTATGATGAAATAAAATATTCATCTAAAGTTGTTTGTGACAATAATTTATGCTTTAGAGTTGTTACCAAATCTTCTAATTTGCTGGTATATAATAACTCGCTAGCATGAACACCTTCTTTTGTTGAAGCCAAAATATTTCTAGTTTCTCAAGCATCTTTAGAACTTCATGACACGAAACTTTTTGCATTTCCGTACTATCATCCTCAAAATTATTCCTTTCTCTTCTTGTCTAACTGCACAAATGATTTCTTTTTCAATCAAAGCATATACGACTTGTTGCTCATTTGGATGATCGAGAAAGACATTAATATCTATTCGATTAGTGTAATGAAGTTGTCGAATTTGATCACTCAATTCTGCAATGACTTTTATATTCTCTTCATCCACTTCATTTGTAACTTGCATTTCATTGACATCGGAGGTCCTAATTTTGCAATGTTTAAAACAATTGATAATTTTATGTAGCTTCATATCAGTTGACCATGCAACAACTATATTTACAATTCCATCAAGGATACTTATCTTTTCTGATTCCAATACATGATCTTCTATCCGTTCTAAAAGTAAGTGATTAAAGCGCTGCCAATAATAACCTTTGAAATTTCTAATAATGCCTGCATCACATGGCTGGATTTTGGAAGTGCTAGCTAGTGGTAGGAACAGAACAGTTGTGTGATGAAGTGGAGGGAGATTCTCCTTTTTGCCATGTGCGGTACAATTATCCAATATAAGCAAGACATTTCTATCCAAACGGCTATCAAACCACTTAAGCCATTCCATAAAAAACAAAGATGTCATCCATGCATTTGAATTCGCTCAATACTTGCAATTGAGATTATCACGGTTAACATTATTAAAGCATCTTGGATTAAGAAACTTATCGATGACCCAAAGCGGAAGTTTGTCAGAGTTATCGCCATTGCAACAAATGACAATTGTAATCCTCTCTTTGTTTTGCTTTCGGCCCTCCAACTGCTTTGTTGCAAGAGAGTTATCAGCTTGCATTCTATAAAATAAGCCAGTTTTATCCATATTATAAATGTCCTTCCAAGCCCATTTGTCTAATTCCTCTCTTATTGATGGCAAACTCGCTTCAGTTTTCTCCATATTAATTGAACCACTTTCCCAAAACAACGAAAGGAATGAATTGCATGTCATTGCTTGCACTTTTCCAACCATCCATTTGAAAATCCAAACGAGGTAGCTTCGGATAGGGTTTCCTTAGAAAAATATTTCCCTTCTCTTTTAACAATTCACCATTCATATTGACATGCTCTTGATGGCATACAAACCATTCATAGAGGGCAGACTCCATTGCTGGGTACTTTACCATCTTTGAATGTTTTGTGTTTGGGTTCAACAATCCTTCTTCTTGAAGGAGGTCAGCTGATCATTTGAGTGTCTTAGATATTGCTGCTTGTGATACCTGAAGACCATGAGTATCTTTTAACCACTTCACAAGATCTTTCTACTTCCAACTAGGGTTTGATTCTTTCATTTTGCACAATTCAACACAAATACTTTCAGTCAATTGAGTTTGTGTATTAACTTTGGGTGGCATGATTGATTTGCTAGAGGAAGAAGAAAGGTATAACTTGAATTGGTGGAAGATTTTATTAAAAACTTGATTGAATAAGTTGAAACATAACAAACCTGTTTATAGCAGGCTAATCATAATTCTACTAGGATAAGTAAATAAGAAATTCTAATACTACTACTAAAACAATGAATTGAAATCCTACTAATACAAAAATATGACTTGAAATCCTAGTACTACCAAAACATGAATTTTAAAATAGGAAATCAAGTAATATTAAAAGTAAATAGGAAATCGTAATACTACCAAAACATAAATTATAAAATAAGAAACAAGTAATATTAAAAGTAAATAAGAAATCCTAATACTACTAAAACAATTAATTGAAGTCCTAATACATACTACTAAAACATGAATTATAAAATAAGAAATCAAAATAGTTTTTTTTGTAACTACACCTCTATTAAGTTATAACCTCCTTATAGTAATAAATTAGTTTGATCCCAATATTATGACTATAGAGAGGTTATATGTATGTATGTATGTATGTATATATGTCTAAATAAATTGTCAGAATGAGTTGAGTGTAGATGCAAAAAATCTACGATACGAAAATAGGTCTAATCCTGTGAGGTTGAGGTCATTGACAATCTATTAGACCTGCACACACGAAAAGACAAGCATGAAGCTTATGAGAAACATCGAGGTAGTGTTTGCCATAGGCAATCTGATGCTCAAGTCAGTAAGGTTGAAAAATGCTCATTTAATAAGAGTTAAGGGAAATAAGGATTACTGGGAGTCTTGTCGGTGGCCAGGACTACGACAAAGGTGTAGAATTCTCGGGAGCAAGAATTTAGGAGCAAATAGGTGATTTTGAGTAGCGAAGATTCCATGAATTATGAGAGGGCAAGCCTTTGTTTATATAGTTAACCCCAAGGGGTTGGAATCCTAGTAGGACACTGAATCCTACTTTGGGAGATAATCCCTATCGAGAAAGAAATAGGATTTTTTGCCTTTATCAGATTAGGTTCAGTAAGATTCAGGATCTTAGCAGAAGAAGAAATAAAATAGGATTCTGATTTCGTATTTATGGGTACTGTTGTAGGCTAATGGGCCGGAACCCAATTCAGGTTAACTTGTAGGATAATTCAACTCATAGAGTGAGCAATTTACAAGGTGACTTTAAGTGTAGACCCAACAGGAATTTGGCTAAGGCCTTGGGTCATGACATGTTTATTTCATTATTGTGCCTCGTCAAGCTCAAGACGATTTTTTGCCTATACAGTTAGCCCCTCACTCTCTAAGTTAAAAGGTATTTAGCTTAGGGAGAAGATTTAATTGAATGAGTGCGAACTAGGTAGATCAGTGCTAGTAGCTCGTTAGGTCAGATGGATCGTTGTTTGGAGAAAGTTCACTTGCCCAACTTGAGTTGGGAGGATTTTGCTTGATCAACCTGAGTTGGGAGAAGTTTGCTTGACCAACCTGAATTGGGAGGAGTTTACTTGACCAACCTAAGTTGGGAGGTGAATGCTCGACCAACCGAGGTGAGGAGAAATATGAGACTCGCTCGGCCAACCTAAGTTGGGAGGAGTTCTCTACTTGTAATAGAAAACCTAGGTGTTAGGTCCTATGGTCGAGTTGGCATGACCAACTTGTAGTTGAACTCCCAAGGCATTGGACCTTGTGGTCGAGTCGGCGTAACCAACGTGTAGCTAAAATTCAAGGAATTAGGCCTTGTGGTCGAGTCGGCGTGATCGACTTGTAGTTGAAATTCAAAGCATTAAGCCTTGTGGCCGAGTCGGCGTGACCGACTTATAGTTGAAAATTAATGTATTAAATCTTGTGGCCGAGTCGGCGCGATCGATGTACTTGTAGTTGAAATTCAAAGCATTAGGTCTTGTGGCCGAGTTGGCGTTACTGACTTGTGGTTGAAAATCAAAGTATTAGGCCTGATCCTGTATGGAATTGGCCTTTGAAGTTGGAGGTTGTTCACATGAGGTTGTCGATGTTCGTTTGAAGGTGAATGAGCCGAATGGAGAAGTGATTTATGACAAGCGTGTGCAAGACCAAATGAAAAATAAAACTTAAATGAGAAATGGCATGCATGGAGAGCATTTATTAACAATAAACCGAGTAAGCCAAAAATGGAGAAATAATATGCACGACAGCATGACATGCATAGGGGTGTTCAAAAGCGGTTAACCAGCTTTTTTGAACCGAACTGATTTTTCGGTTCAGAAAAATTCCTGAACCGAACCGGTTTTCCCTTTTTTTTTTAAACTTATTTTTTTTATTTTTTTAAAATTAAATTGTAAATATAAATAATACATATCCAAATAAAAATTAAACATTCATATATATCCATTGACCAACACTAACAATACATTAAAAATATTATCATTCTTTTATTTAATATATAATATATAATATTTTTATTTTTTATTTAATATATAATTTTAATTTAATATATATATTTGCAAAACTGATTCAAAAAACAGGTTTCGGATTTTTTCCTGAATCGGTAACCGAGGTTTGGTTTTTTTAAATTTTTCGAACCGTTTTTTTGGTTAATCGGTTTTTCGGTTCGGTTTTTGCATTTTTTTTAACACCCCTAAACATGCATGTGTAAGATCAAATGAAAAATAAAACTTAAATGGAGAAATGACATGAATGTATCAAGTAACAAGCCATATGGAGAAGTAATAAGCCAAATGGATGTGAATGAGCCAAATGAACTCATGGTCGAACGTAATGCTAATCATAAAACCATGGTTTTAAAACCTGAACCGGCCCGACCAATTTAACAGGTTGAACTGGGACCTGAAGCCTCCTCCGAGTCGGGTTACACTTTTAACTTTGAATCATTAGATCTGGTCAAATATACAATCACTCAAAATCCTTGTGATGGGTTAAAATTGCCAGTCGCCCAGTCCCAAATAGGGATGAGAAGCAAGCCGAACAGTTCGCGAGCTACTCGAGCTCGAGGTCAAGGGGCTCGTTTAAGGGATCGAGCCGAGTTCGATCAAGGTGCAGCTCGGCTCGATAGGCTCGCGAGCCTCATTGTGCTCGAAGGGCCAAATTGTAAGTTTTGTAACTTTTTTTATTTTCAAGTTTTTAAAATGACAAACAGCCCCCTTCTCACAATACGAGTATCCACCCATACTCGCAAGCTCGAGCTTGAGCCCAAGTATTCAAGCTCGAACGAGCTCGAGCTTCGAGTTTGACTTGAGCGTGAGCTATTTATAGGCAATCTTGCAGCTGTGCGGGTTATAATTGAGAGTTTGACTGAGTATGGAGGGTTTTGAGCCAAAACTTCTACAAATTTGATTCTTTACGTGTATTTCTTAATTTGCCCAAATTTTTACACTTGTTGGGTTCTAAACTTCTGATATTGCTGTGAAAAAAGACTTACACAATTCAATTCTTTACTTGCATTTCTTATTTGATTTTAAAATAAATAGCATTATTGAAGATGCTCTTATTCTTGGCCACCCATCTCTCTTTGCTCGCTTTCCATCAATCTCGGCCATCCCTCTCAGCGTCTCTTTGCTCTTTCCATCCATCTCTCTTTGCTCTTTCTATCCATCTCAGCCATCCCTCTCGGCATCTCTTTACTCTTTCCATCCATCTCGGCCCTACTGCATGCTTACTTGGAAAAGCACATTTGGTCTTGGTGGGATTCTGGGAAACCAGGTAACTGTGACTTAATTCTATAAATATTGTGTTGAAGCGGCTGATATTGGGGGTTTAGAAAATCTTCTCTTTTCAACCAAAATCTTTACTTTATTCCCTGAAGAAACATTTTATATATTACATACATCCTCTATCAGAGACTTTTTAAACCCCCACTATCAAAAGTTAATTCAGGGTGTACAGTAAAGATTTTGGATGAAAAGAGAAGACAGTTATGTATAGTACCCAAAAAGGAACATTAATCTCAAATTTGCCCTAAACTCTTTAGATTCTGCATTCCGGTGCTTGCCTGTAAATAGCTCATTGAATTTCGGCATACAATTATTATTAATTCTTCTTAATTAGGGTTTTGCTTAATTTACTTAACCAGCATCAGATTTTATACCAGTTTGCTAAGAAATAAATTAATGTTTTCAACTTGTACATATATAATGTCCTTAAACGAAATCCTAAAAGACTTTTAAGATCAAAACAAAAACAAAAACATGAAATTTAAACTCTTAACTATCAAATCAACAAGAGAAATTCCTCATCAGTGGTAATAATCCTCCCAAGAATTATACAGATTCCTCATCAGTGATTTTAAGCCTATTTTTGGGCAAGAGTTGAGATGGGGCAAGAGACTTATTCCCATCGGTGAGAAGATTCCTCCCAAGAAATTATACGAATTAAAGAGACATTGGATGGCTTACATTTAGTTTGAACCATTCTTTTATATCATTAAAAAAAAGAAAAAAGAAAAAAAAAATTTGTTTCAAACTTGCTGTGTAATCATCTTGCTGCGATTCAAATGACTTCAACAAAAGTTAAAGACCAACCGCTTTCTAAGATCCCATCTTGCTGCGTAACTTATAATTGACGCCCTCTGCCACTTGCTGTGCAATTGCGCGACTTAGTACTATAAATATAAAGTAGGGAGAAACACGCTTTCGTCCAAATATCATAAACATTTGACTAAATATTGTGTGTTTATAAGTCATTTGAATCGCAGTTACGAGGTTTGTAAAAAGAAACCAGAGATGTCAGGCTCCTGCTCAATCCTCCATCGTCCTGCTGAAACTCAACACCCTGCCTCCATGCAAAGGTTTTAGTCTCTCTCTTTTCACTTTTCTTTTTCATTAGGTTGATATTTATTTTCAAATTCATTTAATTAGGGTAAAAATTTGTATGGCTTTATATTTGCAGGGAGCAAAACTTCATTTCCTTGGCGCAATTCAACGAGGCCTTTAGACTCTACATTCCCGTGCTTTTGGCTTTTTTACAATTGAATTCTCCTCCTCAATCGAAAATTCATCCTGCAAATTTGTACTCTTTTTCTTTTATGGTGGCCTCACTGATTTACTATCTCTCTTTTATTGCTTACACTCAGCTTAACATACTCTCAACTCTTTGGTGTAATTGCTTTCATATCCGGATCTCTTTCTTCAACCTTATTGGTCTCTAATCTTCTCTCGAATTTGACTAAGTTTATAATTCTTATTTTATGGGCTTTGCTGTCCATTCTGGCAGTCCATCAACATGTCCCATTAAACAAGAAAGAAACATACGAAAAGCTTGGAGAAAAGATGAAGAACATGTTTAATGAAGCTTACGAAAAGCTTGGAGAAAAGATGAAGAACGTCAAGATATCTGAAAAGATAAGCAGCTTATGGAGCAAAAACGAGCCGGGGCTTCCAAGAGATAAATGATTTGCATATGTTGTATTGACCCCGTTACACAGGGGAATGTGTTTAAGGTAAAAAATAGAATTTCATTAGTTTTCAGGTGAATGTCGCAGTTTCTGTAAATTGAGTCTTTTTTTTTTTTTTAAAAATAATGCTAATCTTACGAACACAAATACAACTAGCTGTATAAAAAGTGAATAATTAATTTTCTATTTCTTCTCCACTGTTTCTTTGTTTACTTTATTATTTCAGATTTCAATTTCTTTATTTCTTTCTTCTCCACCTCTCTTCTCCCCGCCAAACCCCAACTCTAACCACCAAAACCGGTAGAGAGTCCGGCCCTGTCGTTTCAAAGTTTCTAAAATCTGACAAAGGAACCAAAAGAGAGAAGTTAACAGAGTGACCGCCATGGATTCTCCAAAATTCCGCTGTTACCTCCGTCGTGGCTCTTCGCCAGAAAAAGTGTGAGCCTCTCAATACAGATCCCAAGTCCTTTTTCATTTGAATTTATGTTGACTTTGATTCTAATTGGTCATGGTATCGTTGATTGTGAATATGTTTTGAGCAGCAAAACTTTAATGTGGTTTCGTTGTTATAGTAGTTTGAGCTGTTAAGTCGGTCGTGTTTCGTTTCTGAGATGGTTTTTTATTTTTGAAGTTCTGAATTTTTTGGAAGAAATTGAATGTTGTGTTTGGGATGGAGAGGTGTTTGAAACTTCGTCCTTTTGAGCTGTTCTGGTTGTTTACGTGGCCCTTTTTTTTTTTTTTTTTGGATTGTTTAAATATTTTGGGTTTATTTATTTCAGGAGTCATTATTTTGAGATGCGGCCGTCGTGTGTCTTCGCTACCTCCAACAGGGGCGCTGTCCAGTGTTCACCACAACACAAGGCAACGTGGCCACGGCCTATTTTTTATAAGCTTTAAAAACATAAATACCCTTCAAACTTAAAAGTAAGTAAATTTAAATCTAGAGGTTTAAATATGTAAATTATAAAGAATTATTTTTCTATTATTTAAACATTTATTATATCAATTTTATTAAGTAGAAAATATATATTTTTATGTTAAGCATCTTTAGGATTTTTTTAATATTTATTATATCTAATTATTATTTTACTTATTTTATTAATAATCAGATAAGACAAAAACATTTTTGTGTTTTTTTACATGATTTTTTTGTTAAATAATAACTTTATTATCCGTTAGATTGATATGATGATTGCGATAAATGGTATATATATATATATATATATAAGAAATCCAAATTCGATTCTTCATCCTTTCTACATTTAAGCCAACTTGACATAATTAGCAAGAGAGGGTTTTGTCGGTAACTATACATGAACGTGAAACTTGTAAACTGATAACTCGAAACTTGTAAACCAAAAACGTAAAACCTGTAATATGCACTTTTAATAGCCGAAGCTTTGGAAATACCATTCAGTTATCGCTGAAGATGAACATTCTGACTAATTTAAATTGTAAATATGTTTGCTTTCCCCACAATACTTTCACTAATACTGTTTACTTCGTCCTTCTGCAATTATGCCTCCTCAATATATCTTGTATGTATCCTCATCGCTAGAGGAAATACATTCTTGTTAACAATATTTGAGATTCTGAGATTCCTATCTCTCCATACCATAAAAATTCTTGCAAGTGAACATAGGTAGAGATAAAACTAGAAGTAAAACTAGGGAAATGAAGCTGAGTTTCATCTCATTATCGAATTTATTTCCATTTACCCACATTATCATCACACATTGCAACGTAAGGACAGAAATGAAGACACATTACCAAGAGAAGTCAGTTTGCTTGGCTTTCGCAACAATTCATTGCTATTATTCACGAATGAAAGATCTACAGAATATACATTCCATCCAGCAGGGAAATTGAAAATCTCATTATGGAGGGAACACTGTATAGTTGAACCAGTATTGTGTAATTATCTGATAGCACTCTCGCCTAGTGATTTTTTGATACTGTTTTATCTCATCAACACTCTTACCTTCTCAACACCATCCCACTTCCCCTCTTCTGCATAAATATTCGATAATAAAACATAATTACCAGAATTCCATGGTTCAAGGTTAATAAGCTCTTTAACAGCATGTTCTGCAAGTTCTACATCGCCATGAGTTCGGCAAGTACTTAGCAGAGGACCCCATAAAGCAGCATTTGGCCTAATACCTATGCTTGTAATCAGGTCATAAGCTTCTCTAACACATCCACTACGTCCAAGGACATCAACCATGCATCCATAATGCTCGAGATTTGGCTCTACATGGTGCCTTTTCAGTCATTGGAGCAAACAACTCCCACCCTTTTTCCACCATCCCAGCATGAGCACATCTCTTCTCCTTCGTTTCTTCACAACTTGCTTGAGAATTGAAAAGTTGGTATAGATAAAGCTATTTATAAGGCTTGATATAGATAATGCTATCTCATTTAAAGTCGTAGTGTTATGAAGAAGCCCACGAGGCAGCATTACTAATTCCTCGAATTAAGTTTAATTAATTGTGACCCTTCAAATGAGTGCCTTGAAAGTGCATGAAAAAATTAATTACCAAACATTCGATCTTCTTGCTGCCCAAAATACATTATTGGATGAATCAAAATTGGGATTGCATTCAGTCTATCATTATTACTGAAAATGTCTTGTATCCTGATATCTACTTATATGATTACTCTTTAGTCACACTGACCAATATGGATTGCTAAGAAATCTTAGATAAAAAATTATCTATGGATGGAATGACCAGCTTAAACAAGAATTCCCACCCGACTAAAGGGACTGAGAAATTAATAGAGTACAAAACTTATCTTCAAGCTTTACCTTATTCTGATCGTTCAGAGGGGCAAGGCTGAGATGAATAAGTGACATATGAACTATGACGACGACAACAAGATGTCGTAGAAAGAGATAACAGGTGGAGCCAACGACCCACTAAGACTAATGTATCTCCAACTACATCCTCGAGCAGCAGTCAAACGGAAGCGTGAATGCAAGATGCCAGCAGAATGATCGGTCGAACAGAGGCTATCGTATATGAGATTTTCACCTCATACAGCTCCTAAGGGTCACAAATAAATCTAAGGACTGAGCTGGTATTAGCTATCTTGATATGGTTATAGGATAGATAGAATCAAAATCTATCGGAAGATCCCCAATTATATCAAAGGAATTTGCTATAAGATATAAAAATAAATAAATAAAAGAGTATAACTTAATTCCTTTACGAACCACTCTTATTAACTACATCAAAAAATTTCCATTAATGGAAGCAAAAGATCTAAATCTATTAGAAAATAAAAAATACGCATGTCAGATGAAATGTTTGTTGCTATTTGATCCAACAAGAAATCATTGGCTTACTAAATAATTAAATAAAACAGATAGACCATTCTCTTTGTGACTTCGTCTCATAGGTTATGAATTGATTGATAAGTCCAATCCCGATATCTTGATAACTCAAGTCCAACCCCAGTATCTTGATTTCGAATGACGGTGCATCACAGGCTCATATATATATCGTTTGTTAATACGCGACAACATCTTTTACCCCAACAGCTTCTTTATATCGTTCTCCATAATCAAAGGTGATGCAGTTAGGATCATACCTGCTCACAACATCCCCTTTTCTATCGACCAGAAACTTAGTGAAATTCGATCGAATCAGCAATCCTATTTGTGACTTTAAGTACTTGTGAACTATTTGAAGCGACATTCACTATAGTTAGAACCTTCCCCTTGTATTTGTTGAGACTCACATCAAATGCCAATATCTGTCTTTAAAAGTGTAATAGTATATAGTTTTGGGTATATCTTCTACCACTACTTGATCAGCAGGAGAATTATAAGAAATCCCATAGGATGAAGATGAAGATGTTTATTAAAAAAAAAAAAGGCTCAACACCAGATATATCTATTTTGATAGCGGCTTCCTTTGTAGAATTTGATAAGCAAATAGTTGCCCCATCACTACCATTCTTTGAGCTAACTTTCTCCATAATCTTTTCATACTGGTACAAAAACCTATGGCAATTTGATAGAAAGAAGAAACTAAGCTATAGGGAATTATGAATCTTTAGTTATGTATAAATAAACTAGTTATAGAATCATATATGAGTATAGTAGTTTTTTTTTTTTAATGATCGTGAATATCTGGATCAATTTAAACATAACTCAATTAATTCAATGTTAAGAAAATAAATTATTAGAATTTATCAGCATCGGAGCTCATACGTCCTATAATACCTTATAATAAATTTTTATTATATTAAAAATTATTTTACGAAACACTTCGATTAGATGTGGTACAACAAACACATGATAATATATTAATATTCAGGTACCAAGTGCCAGTGGAAGCAACTGGATTTGAAAAGGCAAGCAAATTAGTGTGGCAACTCCGCAACTGTGACTTACCGAGCTGTCCTAAGTCCTCCAGGTGGAATTACTGATGAATTTCATGTAACTAATTAATAATTTTATATCAAATCATGGCGGTGAGTTGTTTTATCAGCTACGCGCACCGACTGAGATTGTGACTTAATTTTTGCTTTCGTATCTTTCTTCAATTTCATTGGTCATTATCTTATGGCTTTTGTTGATTCTTTTTGTACTGCATCAACATGTCTCTTTAAACAATACGGAAGCATGTACGAAATGCTTGGAAATTTGATCTTATCATATTATTATATTGGAAACTGCACATACTACAGGGGCCTTTCTCAATTCTCACATATTGGAATGGGATTAAAGAGTTTTGATCAAAAGTAATATATCTCTTCATGCATGTCTTTAATTTTGCAGTGAGAAGACCTCTTTCAATGTTAACAAGCATGCTCTAAGCAACAGAGAGTTGCAGAAATAAATTAAATCAATAGACATTCACATTTATTAACACTTAAATATAAATCAATGCAAAGGTATGGAGAGTTTACTATAAATAAAATAAATATTATTTTCCGGCTTACATCACACTAACATAAACAGTGGTGGACCCAATTAATGACTAGACTTAACTTTTAAAAAAGTTTAGATTTTAGATTTATTTAAATTTTACACTTATAAAATTACGAGATTTTGGGAACGAAATAGCCCCACGGTATGTTTGGATTTTGTTTTTATAAAACCCTATTTTTAATCCTAATATATATATTTCATATTTTTTGTGATTTTTATTTTTATGCAAGGGGATCTGTTAGTTTTTAAAAGTTTTATTAGAAGTGAAAATGAAAGGAACAAGAGCTATTGGGTTTGCATTTAACTGAGGGGAGAAATCTAGGCATTTTTATATCAGAAAGCTAATGTGGTGAGATCATGATGAAAATAAGAGAATCTTGGGATAGTTTTATAATTCAAAGAAGCTGTTTTTATATATAAACTGGGTTGTTCGCCAAAAATGAAGAAGAAAAGAGAAAAAACCCATAAAGAAGAAAGGAAGAAGGACCAAATGAAAAAGAAAAAAGAGAAGAGAGGGAAGAATGAGTTTGATTAGTTTTATCCATTTGATTTTTTTGCACTTGAGTTGATGCTACTTGAGAATCAGACTGAGATTTATGTTATTGACATACATTCTTGTGATGAATTTGCTGAATTACAAGGAATTGGTGATTTGGTTAAGAATTTAGTTCGGTTTAAGAAAGACATTTTGCATACATTGGTGTATAAGCTTGTGAAAGTTGCATTGATTTTACCGACTGTGACTGTTGAAAGGGCTTTTTCTACAATGAATCTTGTGAAAAGTCGGTTATGCAATCGAATGAGAGATCAATGGATGAATGATTGCTTGGTTACCTATATTGAGAAAGATGTATTTAATACAATTGACAATGAGATGATTATCCAACGTTTTCGGAATATGAAAACTCGTTGAGGACAATTGTAGAAAAATTGTTTTATTTTTACAAAAATTGTGTTTTTTAGAGATATTTATTTGTATTTTATAACTTTTTTATTGAAGTTCATCATAATTAAAAAAAAAAGTGTTGTTATAATTCGTTTTAATTTTTTTTTTTTTTTTTTTTGGTTTATATTTTAAACCCATAGGGTGAAATTCTTGAACATAGATAGTATTTAAGTATTACATCATCAGTTTTTCTAGAATCACAACAGATTCACCTTCACCGGGTAATTTGATTTTTACGTGAAACTGGAACCAAGTGGATGAGGCAAAAGCATAAAGAATTCGCTAGACGGAAACATGGCGGGAGAAAGGTCAAACAATACGTATTTTACATGAACGTAGCCCAAAAATTAAAAAAATGAGGGTTTGACATGACTGAGGGACTATAGTTTTTGTGTAATTTATTTTTCATTTTAAGGCAAATTTGTAAAATTGGTTAAAAAATTCTAAAACTTAAGAGGATCCTTGACCCCTACCCTCCTCCTAACCGCCATTCTTACATATTCAACTATTGATATTAATAAAATAGTTATTTGACTTGCCAATGAATTTACAAGTATAAAAGATAGATAACAATGGTAATCAATATTAATAAAAAATTTGGATGTAATTTCTCGGAGGATAATTCCGCCACTTACTTCTATAAATAGGGACAGTTGTTCGTCCAAAAATCATAAGCAATAGAACAGTAACTGCGAAACCTTGTGCACTCACTTGTTTATGCAGTCACTTGAATCAACTGAACGAGAGAAGATGTTAGACTCTCACCTAATCCTCCATCGTCCTCCTGTTGGAACTCAAAATCCTGCCTCCATCCAAAGGTTTTAGTCTCTCTCTTTTCACTTTTCTTTTTCACTATTTTCATATTCATATAACTATGACTTTGCATTTGCAGGGAGCAAAACTTCATTTCCTTGGCGCAATTCAATGAAGCCTTTAGTCTCTACATTCCGGTGCTTTTGGCTTTTTTAAAATTGAATCCTCTTCCTCAATCGGAAATTCATTCTGCAAATTTATACTCTTTTCTTTTTATAGTTGCTACACTCATTTACTATCTCTCTTTCACTGCTTACACCAAACTTAATATTCCTCATCCCACATACTCTCAACTCTTTGGGGTAATTGCTTTCATATCGGGTTCTCTTGCTTCAACTTTATTGGTCTCTCGCCTTGTCTCGCGTTTGACTCAGTGTATAATTCTTATTTTATGGGCTTTGCTCTCCATTGTGGTGGTGTTCCATCAACATCTCCCATTAAACGACAAGGAAACATACGAAATGCTTGCAGAAAAGATGAAGAACATTAAGATCCCTGAAAGGATAAACAACTTTTGGAATAAAAACAAGTCGGGGCTTCCACGAGATGGATGATATGTTAATTAATGAATATAAATTTTTAATTTTGCATCTGTTGTTGTATGCTTGTATTTACCCCGTTATTTTGTGTTAATTAATGAATATAAACTTTTAATTTTGCATCTGTTGTTGTATGCTTGTATTTACCCCGTTATTTTGTGTTAATTAATGAATATAAACTTTTAATTTTGCATCTGTTGTATTTACCCCGAGTGTGGTTTGTTTGGAAGTGCTTAAGGTATATTATGAGAAGTGTATTTTTCAGATGCTTGTATTTACCCCGTCACAGTTACAAGCCATGAAACCCACTTCTACAATAAAATTATATTCTGCAGCCAAAATACATCTTTATTTGGTTAAGGACATTAATTACCCCAGGTATGATAAAATGGTAAAACTCATCATAAAGTTTCAGAAATAACAGAGATTTTATTAAAAGAAAATAAATAGTGTAAGATAATGGATATGGAATGAAGAGATTAGAATTATCTATCTTAAACACATTTCAAATCAGTTCTTCATGAAACAAAAATGACAACCTTGTTGTATCTGTTAAATTGGGTTTTTGTCAAGTAGAATCAAATCAAATCATGGTAATTACCTCTACTTTTTATTATTCATCCCATCAAATTTGAACAATCTTGTCTATTAGAGTCGCACATTTACTTGAATTTGTTTTGTCTGTTCTGTTGTAATGTTTTTTATATTTGCATAGTTCTAATTAAACCTTCTTAGCCCCTTACAGAACTGCAGTACAAAAGGGAAAAGGCCTCTCCCAGATAAATGCCTAACCAAATAATTCTTTATCTATTTCTTTAATATATAAAGAAATACCTAAATCCACCTAAATACCTAAATCCACGGTCGTCTGAAACTCACGCCATTAAATATTAAAAATCCATATCTGAAACTTTCGCGATAAGAACTATGTCAAATTTTCAATTCATAATCACAATCAATTATGATTTGACATGATCAATCTAATAAAAACAAGAATGATTATAAATTGGAACAGTAATAAACAAGTGTATAAACAAAACAGCCACCATTTTAGCGGCACTTTTATGCGTATTATTTAAAAAAATCTCGAGTTAATGTACTTAAGTGGTTAATAAAGGTAATTATTGAGAGAATTTACTCGACTGTCAATCTGAGAGTTTTGGAGGATTAGTTGAGATACACGTAAGTTATCTGAAGAATCCCATCATCAAAAAAAAAAAAAATAAATAAATAAAAAAAGGTATATAAACAAGTATGATCATTCTAATCTCTTCATTTTCAAGCCATAATCTTATATTAAATATACAAACTAATGTATACAAACTGATGTAACACTATTCTTTAATTGACACATCATTTATTGAATTTATTGACTATTTAATAAGTTGATTTTTTATGTGTATTCATCCATTCATTTTAAGGTACATCAGTTTGTATGAAAGAGTTTATATATATAATATTGTTTTCTGTAGTGGGTTTCAACAAACTCTTTACAGTGATTCGTGAGATAATGATATATGCTTTTGGAAGAGTATGGTGTATGTATTGCAGTGATTTAAACCTGAGAATAGACATAAATTTAATGGTTTTAGATAATATAGGGAATATGGTGTATTTTTTTCTTTTTAATAAGTATTATGTTACTCCTACAGTTAACTACCCATTTTTAGTATTGTACACTGTAGAGTAACCATAATTTAAAAGTTAATTTTTTGATAATTTGATGGATCCCCTAAACTATGGACTAACTTGGTAGCTTTATGAATAATATTCTAATAACATTGTATCCAACAGTCTAAACCCTAAGGAGTATCGGGATTAACCCTAAATCTCTTAATGTGTGTTTGGTTAGGGGTTATATAGGATTATTGAGGTAATATCATCTAATATTACTCGATTACCACGTTTAGTTGTCAAGTAATATAAAATTCCGATAATCTTTCAATACAAATAGTTATTGTTGATAATATAAGAGGTAATCTAATTACCTACATTTTCTTAAGTATTGTAAGATTACTTAATAATCTTATTTTTGTTATAATTATACCTTTTATTAATAAAATTTTAGGACAATAATGTCCTCATTTTAAAAACAATTTACAAAAATACCAATTGACTATTAACATTACTTAAGGGTGGTGGCTAGATCTGACCACAGTCACCATCGCCAACTGGCAGGAACCATCGTCGATAGATATTTGGTCGTGAAACAACCATTGTTTTACGGCCAGATCTCCACTTTCGCTATCGCTAGCTGCGGGCGGGGGTGTAAGGGGTTCAAAAATTGTTCAAATAATAATAATAAAAATAATATCATATTGATATTTAAAAAGGAGGACAATTTAGTAAATTATATTATATGCCCACCAATTTATTCATCCCAATCAAACATATTAATATAACATACCCACTAATTTATTCCAACCAACCAAACATATTTTTTTAAACATTTCCAATAATATTCAACGTAATCTATATTTCCATTAATATAACATTTTTAATAATACAATAATCCTTGAACAAAACGCACGCATAATTACCTATACGTTATAGTTTCTTTGTTAAATTTTGCTAATGTTACGAGGTGTAGGGTTATTCCTAATAACCTTCAGGTTTATGCTGTATTAATTTATGTGCAAGTATATAATTTCACCCCTTATACGTTTTTTTTTTGTTTTTTCATAACCTAGTTGACAAACTTTACTATTTAACCCCCTGGAAACAATTTCGTGCTTCTGTCACGTACCCATACCATTATTCATTTTGAGAGATTAGTAGTACTATCGTCAAGCATGTGCATCCGTCTCTGCAGGCAGCCCCGACTCGTTATAGCTCCATAGGTAGCTTATTTTATGTAGTTCTTGATGAAACTTTACTATGACATGTCATTACACTGGATCTTACTAATGAGTAAATTACGTATCTTTTACAAGATCCTTCAAATTTCAGGAAAGTCTATATCAAGATAAATCCAAATTCAATTCTTCATCCTTTCTACATTTAGGCCAACTTGTCATAATTTGCAAGAGGGTTTTGTCGCAATATGTCACTGTAACTATACATCAACGTGAAATTTGTAGACTCATAACTTGAAACTTGTAAACCAAAAACGTAAAACTTGTAATATGCAATTTTATAGTCAAAGCCTTTGCAATACCATTCAATTATTGTCGAAGATGAACATTCTTCCTAATATAAATTGTAAACATGTTTGCTTTCCCCACTATACTTTCACTAATCATGTTTACTGCATCCTTCAGCGTTTAGGCCTCCTCAGTATATCTTTTATATATGTATCCTCATTGCTAGAGGAAATACATTCTTGTTTACCGTAACAATATTTGAGATTCTTAACTCTCCATACCACAAAAATTCTTGCAAGTGAACATACAGGTAGAGATAAAACTAGCAGTAAACTAGGAAAATAAGATCCGTGGTTCCATAGAAAACTGAGTTGTTTAAGTTCTCTCATCTCATTGTCGAATTCATTTCCATTTACCCTCACATCTCCCACATTATCATCATTTGTAAGGACAGAAATGAAGACACATTACCAAGAGAAGAGAGCTTGCTTGGCTTTCGCAGCAACTCATCGCTATTCTTCATGAATGAAAGATCCACAGGATATACATTCCATCCAGTAGGGAAATTGAAAATCTCATTATAGAGGGAACACTGTATAGTTGAACCAGTATTGTGTAATTATCTGATAGCACTCTCGCCTGGTGATTTTTTTATACTCTTTTCTCTCATCAACACTCTTACCTTCTCAACACCATCCCACTTCCCCTCTTCTGCATAAATATTCGATAATAAAACATAATTACCAGAATTCCATGGCTCAAGATTAATAAGCTCTTTAACAGCATGTTCTGCAAGTTCTACATCACCATGAGTTCGGCAAGCACTTAGCAGGGCACCCCATAAAGTAGCATTTGGCCTAATACTCATGCTTGTAATCAGTTCATAAGCTTCTCTAACACATCCACTACGTCCAAGGACATCAACCATGCATCCATAATGCTCGAGATTTGGCTCTACATGGTGCCTTTCAGTCATTAAAGCAAACAACTCCCACCCTTTTTCCACCATCCCAGCATGAGCACAACACGTTAGAACACCCAAAAAAGTAGTGGGATTAGGAGTCAAACCTTCCGTCATCATCTGCTCAAAAAATTCAACGCCGAGCTCACCCCTTCCATTGAAAGCCAGGCCTGAAATCATGGCATTCCAAGAAATCACATTTTTTTTAGGCATTTCACTAAAAATCTTTCTAGCAGTCTCCAAAATTCCACACTTACAATAAAAATCAACTAACGCATTTTCAACTGAAACAATATTCTGATAAAGGCCACTTGATTTAGCATAAGAATGAATCCACTCCCCAACATCAACAGCTCCCAAACGAGCACAAACAGGCAATACACTAACAATAGTTGCCTCATCTAACTCAAATCCTTGATCGCGCATTTCATGAAATAATTTCAAAGCTTCACTATCCATCCCACTCTGTGATAAGTAAGAAATCATTGAATTCCAAGAAACAACACTTCTCTCACTCATTTCCCTGAAAAGATGCAACCCCTTCTCGACATCTCCTCTTTTACAAAACCCGCGAATCATCAAATTCCAAACGATCACATCTCTTTGACCCATTTCATCAAACACCTTCATAGCATCCCCCATCTCATCAAACTTTGTATACAACTCAACAACCCCAATTCTCACTGATCCAAAACACTCAAACCCACTTCTAATAACCTCTCCATGAACACATTGGCCATCTCTAACATCAGAAACACTTACACACGCCTTAAGCAATGGCGAAAATGTGTACTCATCAGGCCAAATGCCACGACTTTTCATCGCAGAAAACAAGTTCAGAGACTCTTCAAAAGGCCCGTTACGTGAATAGGCTTTGATCATGGAATTGAAGAGGATAATGTTGGGATTCTGGCTTTGTTTAAAGATTAAAACTGCGTAATTCATCTTGTTGAGGGTACCACAAACGGAAACGAAATGAGATAGGATTTGGTTGGAATGGTGAAGGCCGTGGCGGAGAAAATGAGCGTGGATTTGAGTGAGTTGGGTTCGGGTTTTGTGACCATGAAGAAGGCGCAGGATCTTGCGCTCGATTTCAATGGAAGATCTGTTCATTGTTGTTTTTAAATGCAGGATTACACTCCTTTTGCAAGGAAGAAAATGGAGGGAACGAAACGGTTACAATTACACTACCAAAGTTATTATGTAATACAATATTCACAACTTAATCGTATAATTTTTCTTTTTTAATTTAAATTGAATTTATACATCTATATAATCATAAAACACTTGTTATTTGAAAGCTACATAGGATTTTATAATTGTTGCAAGTGTCTACATGTTATTGTTAATTAGTAATTGAACATTAAATTAAATATTTTCTAATTTATTATTTTAATCAAGTCTTAGGATACTATTTATATTATATAATTTTCAAATTACGCTAGTATATTCTGTAATTTCTAATTAATATGATTAGGAGATTCAGTATATCATTTCCAACCTAGATAATGTCTGTACAACTATAATAGATCTCAACCAATTATTCCAATTATTCAAACAAACATGATGTTAAAACAACTTTCTTAAGCAACGCGCTTCAACTAGTTGATCATAACACAATAAATATTGTAAGAGTAATTTCAATGAAGATATTTTTAACTGAATAATATGTTATTATTTTAAACTAATTTATTTAGTAATATGAATAAATACAGAAAATAGAAAACTCCCTTATAACGTATAATAACTTTACATTACACGCTCATAAAATTTTTACAAAATCAACTTCTGATAACATTAATTTAACTATAAGATAATTCCCCAATATTTAATTTGTTAAAAATAAATCAATTCAATGCCATTATTGCCACCGCAAGAAATGGAAAACCAAGTTACCCCAAAAACCAACCCAGTTAACCCAAAAGCATGCAGGAATTCGGTTGACCTGCATGAATTTAGTTGCCTTCAATATCTTAATTGTATATAGTATGGTCTAAGTTGATTGAGAACTTAGTATGTACACTGACTATGCTGGTTGAGCAATCATCAAGCTCAATACAACCAAATATTTATACTGGAAATATTGTGTATAACAATATAACATATTAATGGTGCTTGTTTCTGGTCATGCTTCTTCCCTTGGTTACACCAATCTGTTTTCAATCATTCACCCTCCTGCTCATGTAATTTTTGAGTCAAAGTTCATAATATTATTCAATCTGTACATGGAGGGGTGCTTTTAATAACTACAGAGGGTTGTTTTTATATTTTATGAGAACACTGGGCTACAATAGAATTTAAGGATGTCCAAAGGGCATAAGGGCTGCATCTGAGCATCTATTGTTTGAAAAAGAAATCCAACATCATACAGTTTTGGCAACTAAAAATTGGGATCATGTTAAACTGCACCCACAATAGTACACACTCTTCGGATATGAAAAGTTACAATTTGCAGATGGTCAGAGAGCTATATTCTTTTACACCATTGTAAGTCATTAAAAAGACTATTACATGGGTGAATGAAACTCACTCCTATAATATCAAAGGAAAGTTCAAGCATTTGTCTCACTTTTTCGACGCATGAAAACTGCCGAATCCCATCATAGCTGCAATGTCAGGATCAATTTCAGTTTCCTCTTCTACTTCCTTCTCTTTCTGAACCCAAAAAGTGAAGAACAATCAGTCATACTTTACCAGTAAAATGAAAAATAAATGAAACCATAGTCCTTGCTTACTGTTCAATCTCTACGTTTTTTCAATTGGGAACCAACAGTAAGTCTATGTATACTAGCAAAGATAAATCTACAGAAGTCTAATATACTTGGCACTTTAAACTTGAATAAGATTTGTATACGAAACCATTTGTTTGATAGGCAAATAGCAACCAATCTGAACCACAAACCACTGTTGAACAAAACAATCAGCAGATTGGGAAGAAAAAGATCGCATATCCGCTCATGACCTTAAATTAGTTTGAATATTTTACAACCTCATAAATACTAGTCATGAGCAATATTATGGTGCTAACCTTCTTCTCTTTCTTTCTTTCTCGGCGTTGACGCTTCCGTTCCTCCTCTTCTTCCTGCTGTTTGCTGATTCGGGCATCAAGATCTAAGGCATTAAAACAGCAAGATGTCAATTTCCACAATCAATTAAATCTTTACCTATTCTTTTTTACTCTAGATATTTCCATCAATGCCTTACCTTGCTCTGTGAAGCTGCTAGGGTCTTTCCGCTTCTTGAGGATTTCAAAACGCTCCCGTACCTTCACACAAATATGGAATATCAGAAAAACTAAGTACTAAGTACTAAGCCTAAACAATAATCACATCCAGAAAAGGTTTCCCACAACTTTTGATACTCCCAAGAATTGGGAATATTTTTACTCTATACATTTCACAAACATTAGTTTTCTTCCAGAACATACATCCACACATGGCACATGTGCCCAAAACAAAAATCATTAATTACGGTTTTATAGCTTTTCCTGTTTTCTGGTTTGTTTAAGCTTTCATAGCCATCTTAGTTTTCTCCATTAAACATCTTCAGTGGTTATATAACCGTCATATCATTTCAAAATAAAGAATACTTCTAAAGGTGTACCTGATCAAGAGATGCTCGTTCAACCCGCATTGACATACCCAAAGCTCTTTGATCTAGAGAACACAGCCAATCGAACAAGTAGATGAGTGATTTGTGGATAGTTTAATAGAACAAAGCAAGTGTATAGATGACTACATACGTTTCTTTCCATTGATATGATCCAAGTAGTTGGCAGAATCCTTTACTACACACTCGCAAACAGAACAGTAATATCCAGCCTGCAAGAAAACAGATTATAGATAAAGAGAAGAAATATTATATAATAACAAAGTAATGATTCTACTTTCATTAAACAGATGTAGAACAGCTAAGAATAATCCAAGCCACCATCTCTGCCTAGAGATAACTGCCTGAAATCATAGAACATATCGGGCATATATGTCTAGCCAGGTGGTGCAAGGGGCAAAGCTCATCGAGGCAATTGTAGACAACCACCGTAAAATTTTGTTTAGGGATAATATCACCAATCTCTCCTGTTGGTTTATTTATCATAATATAGATTTCCTTGGTTGAAAACTCTGACACAGACCTCCTTTACTATTAGTTTTGTCCATTATGACAAAACCTGATCAAGCATAACCAGTTATCTACTGAAGTGGTCAGATCAGACAGTTGAAGCAATTTTAACACTTATCTACACAGTTACAGGTGCAATCATAAAGATTGAAACAATAGTGAGAGATAACTCAGAAAACCTCAAATTGATTAATAAACAAAAGACCAAAAATACATAAGAATAGTGGTAAGCACACCTGTTGGCTTAATGGAGCTATTGGAGTAACAACCTGCACAAAATACAGAATGAGATAGATCAGTATAACAAACTATAAGAAATCAGGAAGGACTATCAGAAACATGTGAGCACAAAACGCAAATATTGATCTGATGATAACAAGATTATCCAAAAAAATTATTTACTCAGTCAACATGCAGCAACTCCTAAATCAACCTCTTAAGTAGATATAGTGCACAATGCGAGACACCAATATCGATAGTAATCAAGACTTTCGCAAACAACACAATCCTGAATCAAACATCTTAACACACAATTCACTAAACCTATTTAAAGATAGCAGCCGCTAACCTAAAATATAATTTATCACAGCAACCAACACAGTGTTACTACTTTCATTTCCCTTCCTTGAACTCTTCCTAGTAGAGTACTAATCAGTGGGTTGCCTGCAAGTACTCGTTCATTTTGTTAACCAAATAGGCAATCTCCATATATTAGTTGTTTTTAAACGTTTACTTCTCACAAATACATATATTACTCATGGACCACTCCCATGAATCATTTAACCTAACCATATCACAGGTGATGCTTTTTCTTTCCTCCTTTTGCAAATCAATAACTAGTCATCAAATTATAACTTTTCGAAACCATTCAGCACTTAACATGATAATTAATAATGAAAAAGACACAGATATACAAAATAAACAAAAAAAGAAAGATGAACTCACTTGAGTTTTACCCAATCGAGATTCAAGGTCCACTATGTAGTCCCTATGCTTCAAAGGCTTCCTCTGCACTGGAGGACCCTTCGCTGCCAAAAAATAAAAATAAAATAATAATAATATATATCAATGTTCCCTTAATTCAACTAAATACCCAATAAAGAAGAAACAACTTACATTTCGATTTAACTCGGCCATCCGACTCCTAAATAAGAAAGAAAAAAAGTTATCAAGCAAAACAGAAACCTAAAATTAAAAAAAAATATATATATATGTATATATATATTAAATAAATAAATAACAAACTTGTTTTTCACGCTCGCGAGCTCGTTCTAAATACTCTTCTCTGTCGAATTTTCTCCTGAAAGTGTTATCGACTCCAGCAACCTGCTCAACAGATTTATCAAAACAATCATATAATCGCATCAACTATATCAAAAATTCAAACTTTAATTTAAAGCAACAAACGAAATTGAGTTGAGGGAGTGATACTTACGTTGTCGTTAGCAGCCATTAAAACTCAATTACAGAAAAATTTGATTAATGGAATCAAAATTTTAAGCTTCACAGGGAAAGAGCTGGAATTTGGAATTAGGAGTAATGGAACCGCGAAACCCCAATTTCTCCCTCTCGCCGTAATAATTAACGACGTCGTCGCTCCTAGATTTTGTTGCTATTTATATAAATTTTTGGTCTGGACCGACGCGGGTGTTTGGTCTAGTGGTATGATTCTCGCTTCGGGTGCGAGAGGTCGCGAGTTCGATTCTCGCAACACCCCTCCTTTTTCAAAGCCCATTTCTGAGCCTGGCCCATTATCCATTATTTATATTGCTAAGCCCATTTTTAACTCCAGTTCTTTAGGGCCCTTTTTGTCTTTTGATTATTAGTTAGTAAATTCGCGTTTTATACGCGAATTATATGACACCGTATAATTCCCGTATGGGGCAATTCACGTATTTTATTAGGGCTGCCGTATAATTCGCGAATTATATACTCCTATCCGTATAATTCGCGAATTATACCCAATTATTGCCGAATTTTTGCCAATTTTTGCAGACAAAAAATTAATTACATGATAAGGCAAAAGCAGCGTCGTTTTAGTTTTGGTGGGGTTTGACTAAAATTAAAAAAATCTCCTTCTCCTCTTTCTGCCTTCTCTTCCACTCCTTCATCTCTTCTTCAAATCTTCAACAATTCAACTCTTTTTTCTTCATCTCTTGACTCGAGTCTTGATCTCTTCTTCTTCTCTTTTTAAATTTTAACTCTCTTCTCCAAGCTTTAAGTCCAAGACTTCAACTCTTCAAGCCTCAAGCTACACACTTCTTCTCTTCTCTTTTTAACTCTCTTTGAATCTTGTATGTTGGTGATTTGTTTGTGTTTGTGTTGGTGTGTGAGTAGTAGTAATAGGGATGGTGGATTGATGGATTTGTTATGTTGGTGGATTGATAGATTTGTTTGAAACATGTTTGATGAAATGCTTGTGAGAGTTATATTTGGTATCTGTTTTAACATAATATTTCATTTAGTTCTGTTGTTTTGTGTTATATGGGTCAAAATAAAAAGACTAAAGATCATCTATGAAAGCAAAAGGTAAAGGCAAAACTGCAAAAGAAAAGCATGAATTCATAAAAATAATATTGTCGGGCTTGGATTTGGAATTGGCAGATACTTAAAGAAGAAGAAAAAAAGCAACAAACCATCAGTTTACAACCAACGCCAACCGCAAATTGTAAACCCATGTGCACTTTGTCATGTTTTTAGATTTCATAACACTATTATTATTTGACCTTTGAATGTATTGTCCCAATTAAATTCGAAAATAAAACAACTATACTAATTGGAATCCAAACTTTGTATGCGTAGCTATGAAATTAAGGATAAAAATAATAGTCTTAGTTATTGTTCAAATATACTTTAAATTAAAAGGAAAATAAATTTTAGGGTCGACCACAATGGATTATTTAAATGGGGATGTTTTGAAAAGTGCTAAAACCAAGATTGCTATTGCCGTATTTTTCAAAACGTATTATTGACAATGTGTCGTATTAAACCCGTATATATCCGAATCGTATTTTTTCCGTATCCGAATTTTATGACCGAATTTTTACAAACGTATTTTTCACCATTTGCCGTATCATACCCGTAAAATTCCCGTACCGTTTTTTTGCCGTACCCGTATTTACTAGTTTTGATATGACTGATCGTTTAAAGCTTGATTGATGTATATCTAATGACAAGTAACACATGGTTTTAAAACCCTGACCTTGGTCCATTGAATGGCTAAAACTCGTTTTAGTCATTGATCTAGGATTG